>JAGFPH010005292.1:0-26282 GCA_018207615.1 Philaenus spumarius
AAAGTAATTCAACAGAGTTAAATAGAAACCCATAAACTACATTTAACCCAAGAACTAAGAATAATAATTATGAACTATGAACAATGAACAAATAAATTATGTATGGAAACCCATATATTCCACTTAAAACAAAATCGAGCAATTCATGGATTAAATAGAAGCACATAAACTCCATGTAACTCAAGAACGAAAAATTACATCAGCTATAATGGGAAACCATGAACTCCTTACAACCCCACAAAAATTAATTCAACAGAGTTAAATAGAAACCCATAAACTAAATTTAATCCAAGAACTATGAATTACATAGACTTAAATTAAAACCCATATATATATTCTATTTAAAAGCAAATCGTGTATTTCATTTTTTTTTCAACATGTTAGCCCACGGATTAGAGAATTTTATCAATGAATAAACTCGGTACAATACCTACTTTTTTGTCTTATCCAATCCTAAAATCACTTTTAATGTCTAAAATCGCCACGGCAGTCGTATTAAACGTTTTACCGTGACTGGTTAGTGTGATCAGGCCTTATCCGTGTTTTTAATGTGGTTAAAAAAAGTGTTTTAATATGTTTCCTGACATGTGTTTGTGATTTTTGTTTTGTGTGATGACTTTAATGTAATTGACGACCTAATGAAGGGATTTATTTTAAGTATTTCTGTGATCTGAAGGTTGGTGCTTAGGTTACCCCAAACCACGGTAATCACCAAGTGATTTTAGGATTGGATAAGACAAAAAAACAAGTATTGTACCTAGTTTATTTATTGATCCAAAGAGTAATTCATGGACTTAAATAGAAACCCATAAACTCCATTTAACTCCAGAACCAAGAATTATATCATTTTAATGGAAAATTAATTAGTTTAGTAACTAATTAAAACTGGTTGACCATATTGTATTGTTAAGTTTATAGGTGCTAGTATACGTTTATTAGATTCAATTTAAAAAAAAGTTATTTGTCCAAAAAAATGTTCGTAGAAATATAAATTTATTCAGACTTAGGCTACGTGAAAAATGTTTTAAAAAAACAAAATGTTTCGTTCATTGCAAGGTATTTTTGCAATAAATTTTAAAGACCATTTATTTTTCTGAAGTAATTATTTCAAATAACACTATGCTCTCTTAATATTTTCAATAGAAAAATTGTAAAACAATAAAATTGTATTAATTGATTTGAGTTTAAAATCAAATTTATATCCGCATACCCTTCAAACGAGGGTTAATTGATGCTTTGGATAGTTTAGTTAGTTTACAAAATACAGTTATCACACATTTGAAATAAGATTTTTAATATAATATGAACTGCATTTAATTTTTTTGTTTTTTGTTATGTTTTGTACTTTAATAATCTAAAATCTTGCAAGCGTCACATATTAAATAAAGTCTAGCTAAATGTAAAACAGTAAAGCTGGTTTTGTAATTTAATTTTACTAAATTATATATATTTCAGTGGAAAATTTTTAGTTTAAAATATAAGCTGTTAATTTAATCCAGGATATGAGAATTGTGTTTTACTTTGAGTTTGTATAAACATTCCAGCAAAAGTAGGTCATTTCCTTTCTTATACATTAACACTGTGTAGAGCTAACATATTATACAGCACAAGTATTTTAATGAATTTAAATACTGTTTCAAAATTTGGTTTATAATCTTCTGAATACTGTTGATAAGTAGCTTGTACAGTCTATTATAAACATTGGCTTAGAAATATTTCATTTTCCAAGCGAATTTTACTTTGTAATTAAAAATTACCATGTAAACATAAACATGTGACATATTTTAGTTACAAGGAAGTTCATTGTAAACGAAATTTAATATGGCTGTTAAAAACACCACTTTCTTAGTATTAAAAACAAAACAAAATCTGTCAGTTAGTTTCTTTTATTTATTGAAGGTGACCATTTAAAATAAGCAAAGTAAGATAAATCAAAACGGTTAAATAAAGTTTCGTTTTTTATTTGTATTTACAACTTACCAGTTTTTGTTTCACACAAATTGGTTGAAGAATAAGTTCTGTACAAACAACAAAACCATCGGGAAATAATACGTAGTTTTTTTGCATCTCAATAAAGTCTTTCGTCTAAATATATAAACAAAAAGCCAGGGAGTTAATCAAACCAAGAATTACTGAAAATAAATTCACTTTTTCAGATTACTACTAAAACACTGTCATTAAATGTTTTAATTTATGTAGAACTCTACAATTTTTATATTTTAACAATGAGATGAATGACTATTGAGCCTGACTTGTAAAAAAGTAACCAAAAATATGTTATCGTAAAGAAACTATAACTCACCACTTATAACAGTTGTTATAATAGTTTCTCTATTGTAGCAGGTGTATCACTGAGGATGGCGACATTGTCGTTGAAACGTGTTTGAAGTTAGTAAACGTATTTATTGTGAGATTGTGTGTTCTGGTTTTATTTCATCTAACAATGAAATAGCCTAGAAAACCTATACTAAATTATACTTTTAAATTTGCTTAAATTTTAGTAAGCCTTGTTTACTCTTTCTTTTCGATATCTTAAGTTTGTTTTAAATGTTAAAATAAGTTACAAACTCGTTTCAATGTTCACGTGTTTTTAAAGTTCAGAGCTGTCCAATTAACTTAGATTCTAATTATCTGGATTCAACGAAACGAACTTTGATTGCAACTTCTAAAATCCTCTCTTTAATTTTAACAAAATTAACTTACTGTGATATTTACTTTCATCTTTATACCATCAGTTTCGAAGTAATTAAATTGCAATTCGTTATAGAATAACGGTTTTACATAAATAAACAGGTCCATAGAAGTTTCTCCGTCGTGAGAGATTTTATAGTTTAATATCTTTCCAAGACTTTATCCTAGTACCGTTCTCCTATACATTGTAGGTTACATTTAAGAGCCATTCTAAAGATCATGATTTCATTTCTCTTATCAAAAACCTCTTTAGTTCTAAATATGCTTCCTTCATGCGACAAGGATCACAACAGATAAAAAATCCTTTAAGCAAACGTTATTATAAAAAAAAAAAATATATTTTAATATACTTATTATAATTTCTAGAAATACATTTTAAATATCTCTGCTATGAAAAAACATCTACTTAAGTAATTTGGTTCTTAAAGTGGGCATTTATAGTTATACTAAAGCATGTTGTATATTAAATACATTGCTATATAATTTCGGTCAAAAATCTTTGTTTGCATATTAACAGGCCTAAAAATTATAAATAAGAATTATTTGATATATTTGTTTTATAAAAATGGATTCCTTATATTATTGATTATAATTTATAAAATAATGCTTAACAATAATATTTTCTAAACGTTTGTTTGTCGCTATTCCGAATATTGATTTAATAAAATATATATTTTTACTTACAATCTACAATATTCGATTTGCTGTCCATACGACGGCCGTTTCAGTTATTCAGTCATTTTTAACACCCACACAGACCATACAATCCACTCCACGTCTAAACATACCAAGTCACACAAAATGGTGCTTATATCTGTTTTATTCATTGATTACGCAATGCACAAAGTGTCAAACATTGAAAAATTATACAACAAGCACGGAAGGAAAGACAAAATTAAAAGTCTGAATGGACCAAGAAAGAAAAATTCTCGGTGTTAAATTATTTTAAGCCGTTTGAACACATATTCAAAAACATAATCCATTTTATTAAATGAAAAACTTATCTTCGATTCCAACCCGGTCTCCGATAGGTTGTTGGAGATAAGCAACCCCCTCCATCGATTAACGTGATTGACCATCGTCCGCCGCAATACGTATCGGAATGTTGGACCCAACTAGTCGAAGATTTTTGAATTGACTCTGTATTCTCTTTTTTAAATAATGTATCGTGTGCATTAATTATCGTGTTTGTATTAATGTCATAACGACTGTTTTCGTGTTAATACGTGGCAAAGGATATCCGGCTAAAAATAGTTGAAAATGAATGAATATCTGAAACGGCCACGACGGATATTAATTTGCTTAATTTGCTGCATTAAGACAACAAATTGAATATTAAAGACAGTAAGTTAAAATATTTATTTAATAATATTTTATTTAACAATAAAAATTATACTATTATTATAAAATGGGGTTAAGAGGGTCTGGTGTATATAGAAGTACATAACTTGGCAAGAATGGCCATCTGGCAGCCACAAAGTGTACGTACACCTAAATTAAAAGCTAATTTTAATAACAATGTTAGATCATTACTATAAATTCACAGTTTTACTGGGCCGAATACATTGCTCTTGAGTTTAGTATTCAGTCCGTCGCGAATCAGTAATGAACACTACCTTAAAAATATCGCAGTTGATACAAATAAATTTAATATGTAGTAATAAATTAGAACAGTGTTGCTATTATAGTATCAATTGAATATGTAAGATTTTATAAAAAAAACTTGGGGAGACCGCTGCGTGCTCCGCACGCCAACCCCCAATGGAAACTTCTAAAATCATATGTTATGTTTATTTACAATAAAGGTGAAGGATTAATAATAAGCCGGATCGGGCCAGCTAGTATGTTATAAGTGTATACTGATGTTCCTTAAATCAGTGCAACGGTTTTGTGGTCATATCAAAGTACACTTGACAGGCTCAAATAATTCTAACAATGGCGTTGCTTTTCAAGTTAAAGTGATTTAAAATGGCATGAAGATGAAAGTTAAAATTGTTGTATATTGCTTTCAATAATGGATTACTGAGTAAAATTATTATTCGAATAATAATTGTTTATAATCAATATATAGATTACTAGGGGAGACCCCTGCGTGCTTCGCACGCCAACCCCCAATGGAACCTTCTAAAAACATACGTTATGTTTTATTTTTATTTATAATAAAGTTGTAGTATTAATAATAACCTCAAAACTAACATGGTAAATAATGTTAAATGTTCAAATTAAATTATTTGTTATATTTTAAAACAGCACTTATAATAATGGCTAAAAGAATCGGCAAGCCTCAGGTCTACACTTTAAAACCCTAACTTAAAAGCTAGAAATACAAAAATAATTGCTTCAAATTTTGAAATCCGCTGTTAATGGTAATATTGGAGCATACAGCTATATTATCTGTTATTCAATTGGTTGCTATGGTAATAAATGTAAATACATGTGTTGGTTTATCATTGTAGTACTTAAAAAATAAAAATAACACTATTCTCACTCACATAGGTTTATTTATCAAACGCGTTTCAACGACAAAGTCGTCATCCTCAGTGATATATGAACTACAACTGACAGATTATAAGTAATTATTCGTAAGTCTATGGTACATATTTATACCCCTCTGCAAGAGTGGGCGTGTCTTAGTTTCTAAGCAGCCAATGGCGTACAAGGGACCTTAAATGGAGACAAATGTTACAATGTTTAAGTTTAAGTGAAACAAATTATTTTACTATGATAAATTTAAGTAAATAGCCATATGCAGATAAATCTAATAATAATAATAATATACTCGATTTTAAAAATAAATAAAATAAAGTTAGTATAAATGAATATGACAAAAACACATAGTAATTATTTATAAATATATACATTGGTACAAACATTTTCCATGGAAAAGAAAGACAACAACAAAAACAAAAATTGCAATTCGAGGTTAGTTTGCCTAGAAAAAAAGTAAAACTAACTTGATGAAAGTTAGGCCTACAAGTTAAGTTATTAAAAGTGAATTATGTTTTGAATATAATTTTCTATATATTGTGTTAGTTTTTAATATTAAACAATGTAATAAGTTTATATAAAGGATGACGACTTTGTCGTTGAAACGCGTTTGATAAATAAACCTATGTGAGTGAGAATAGTGTTATTTTTATTTTTTTAATATAAATCCCTTCTCACCCGTCAAGCTCAAAGTGTATTTTATAATTTATATCATTCTAGGCATAACCTAAGAATTTTTCCAACTAAATTTTATCATTCTAGGCCTAACCTAAAAATTTTTCCAACTAAATTTACAAATATTTAAATAAAAAAGGTTTTATCGAAATGAATTATAGCCTATTACTCAGAGATAGTGTAGCTTTTTATTAGTAAAACATTTTTTTTCAATCTTTTCAGTAGTACCAGAGATTACTCCCTACATACAAACAAACAAACAAAAAAACGAACTTGACCTCTTTATAATATTAGTATAGATTAAATAGCACAGGCAAATAGATTAAGATTAACAACCTCACTGATAATGTATAAGTAGATATTTTTCTCAATATATTAAAGCAATAAAATATGTTTAATGTTTTTTCTTTGCCTCTTAATAGTATTACTTGAAAAACACAGGTATTTTCTAAGCGAATAGTTCAACAAATTCCAAAGTAAGACCGGGGAAAATATAATTCAATATTGTATATAAATTTAAAGCTTACAATATCCGCAAAGAATTTAACAAATGCACACAGATGTAGGTCAATCTGTTATCGTTTGTTTTGCAGAGCAATGCACTTTTGTATTTTATTGTCGTGTTGTATTTAGTGTTAAAATAGTAAAACAATTTTCAATTTGTTGGTTACTTTGAACTACATATTAAAGACTTTACCCTGACGTTACATTTTCCTTTTTCTTCAACGTTAGCAAAATGTAATTTAAACTATATTATAAAATTAAGCGAACTATATGTTACATAGTAAAATATAAAATAGAATGTTTAATGACACATACAATTTTTTTAAGTCTTATTGATATTAACAAATTACATTTTAAATAAACATTTTACTGTTATTAGTAAAAAATAAATAAATATAGACTTCGCATCAAGTTGTAAATAAATGGTGTATTTTTGTCAATTTTATATAGTTGCAAAGAGCAGTAGCCTACCTAAGTACATAATAAACGGTATCAGGAAACTGACACATACTTTCTCCCTCAGAACTTTGACAAAAAGTATTTTAACATACTCTACCTTTTCATCAGTAGAATAATAATTCAAAATACCATTTTTTTTATTTTTAAGAGCAATTTTCCCATAAAAATCCATAAAATAACGGAAAATCCAACTTTTTTCAAAAACAGCACGAACGATTTTAATTAAAATTTTATAGTTTATAGTATTTTAGGTCCCTAATAACCTATAAAATTTTAATCAAAATCGTTAGAGCCTTTTTTGAGAAAAGTTGATTTTTCCGATATTTTAAGGGTTTTTATCGGAAAATTACCCTTAAAAATTAAAAATTCACAAAAATGAAAAGCTTTTTGAATTTTGAATTTGTTGGTTACTTTGAACTACATATTAAAGAATTTACCCTGACTTTACATTTTACTTTTTCTTCAACGTTAGCAATATGTAGTTTAAACTATATTATAAAATTAATCGAACTATATGTTACATAGTAAAATATAAAATAGAATGTTTAATGACACATACAATTTTTTTAAGTCTTATTGATATTAACAAATTACATTTTAAATAAACATTTTACTTTTATTAGTAAAAAATAAATAAATATAGACTTCGCATCAAGTTGTAAATAAATGGTGTATTTTTTTCAATTTTATATAGTTGCAAAGAGCAGTAGCCTACCTAAGTACATAATAAACGGTATCAGGAAACTGACACATACTTTCTCCCTCAGAACTTTGACGAAAAGTATTTTAACATACTCTACCTTTTCATCAGTATAATAATAATTCAAAATACCATTTTTTTTTATTTTTAAGCGCAATTTTCCCATAAAAATCCATAAAATAACGGAAAACCCAACTTTTTTCAAAAACGGCTCGAACGATTTTAATTAAAATTTCATATTTTATAGTATTTTAGGTCCCTAATAAACTATAAAATTTTAATCAAAATCGTTAGAGCCGTTTTTGAGAAAAGTTGATTTTTCCGATATTTTAAGGGTTTTTATCGGAAAATTACCCTTAAAAATTAAAAATTCACAAAAATGAAAAAACTCCTGGAGATACCGTGTATTAGAACCTCCATACCAAATTTTATCAAAACCGGAGGACTGGTTTAGTTTATAGGTCTGATAACATCCACACACACTCATGACTCACCCACAAACACACACACAGACATCACCCCGAAAACCACTTTTTTAGGTTCAGGGGGACCCAAAACGGATATTTCCACCAAAAACTCAAACTCGAAAATTTTTACGAATACAATACTTTCTCCATTTACTATGGTATAGGGGGAGAAAGTAAAAAACCATCACCTCAGGCTTATTAAAGAACAACTTAATATGTTATATAATTCAAGAAATGTTTACATTACATATTACATGATTACAATTTTTAAAGTTTCTCGCTTTTAAGTTTTTAAAGTATAAAACACCATTAAACTTGCACAATTTACTAGGGGCCCTGCCCCTGGACGCTTCGAGTCCCAACCCCGTCTCGGCCTTCGGCCTCAGATGGCTGCTTCGCTTCGTTCGCAGTTGGAAAATTCGCTGAAGAATCTCGTTAATCTTTGGCTCGTTTGTACATAGGTTTGTAAAATTACGAAATCAGGCTTAAATAAATTATCAGTAATTACAAAATTAATTATAACCTCAAATACATGCTTTAGAAACTTGAGAGGATTTCATTACGGTGTTAGTCCTAGTTCTACTATCTTCTGTCAACTAAAGTTTTGAAACCAGAGCCAAATAAATAGTAAAAATTATTGCAGGATTAACATAACCTCAGTACTATGTTACAGAAATGACCCAGGCATATATTACAAAATTGACTATTAATTTGAATTTATCCATCTTTGCCAGGTTTACCTTTTTTTTTTTGACAAAATAAATTGTTAAATCAGGCCCAATTTATTCCAACGAGCTAAAACAGTATAAATTAGTTTATTTTTTAACAGTTATTAAAAACTATCTAATGAACAGCTGATATTGGATAATGCTCAATCTCTAGTTCAGTCTATTTCCAACGTGCTAAAACAGTGTAAATTGGCTTATTTATAAACAGCTGTTTTGATCGCTTTATTTTCTATTTCGTTGTTATTTTGTAACCAACATGGCAACCCATTAGACTTTATGTTAAAAATTTTCAGCTTTTAAATTAAATTTTCTAAAAAAATTGAATTTTTAGTCGAAATACAACTATAGGGTGTACTTAAAAATCAAAACTAACCTAAATACAAAATTTCTTTCAATTCGTTATAGCTGTTTTCGAGATCCGCGATAGATACAAAGATACAAGAATTGCTCACTGAAAGTAATAGGATTTGTCACTTTGACAAGCTAACCTGCTGGGTAAAACAGCTGATTATGTCAATACAAACAATGCAAACAAGGGGTGTACTTTTAAAACACGATGACACAAACACTCTTGTTTTCAATGCAACTTAAATGTCAGTTTACGCAGAAAACTGTTCAACTCGTATTAGAATCATGTGTTCACAAAAAAATTATATTGGTATTCGTTTTTATTAGCAAATTTCCATATGAAATATGAGCTATTGCAGTGGCCCTTAGGTAAGACCCAAGGTCGGGAGTAGCAAATAAGCACCGATCATGGTCCTCAGAACACGTTTTGGGGTGTCGTTAAAAATCATATATATGTGTGTGTTCGCACTCTAGCGGCCGCATTTTAAGTCCGATTTAGTTCAAATTTGGTGCACATGCTGGTTGTCTACGTAGCTCGGAAGAGTTCGTTAGCCAAAAAATCCAACAACCGGAAGCACGTTTTTTGACCGAAAGTAACTATTTTTTAAAATTTTTCCTACGAGAATGAATTTCTATTTGAGTTTTTTCTACAAATATAAATGTAGGATGTTATTCTGCACATTTTGTTTTTTACGCGACCTTATAGCTCGCATGGATCCCCCAAAATCGATCGAAACGTAAAGTACCATAGAAGTACCCGGTTAAAAACCATGTGTTGGATTCTATCGTAAGGGTTGGTCTGCTAGCACGAAATGCATTGTGTATTGAAAATACTTCCAATACGGAGGTTGGCGTGCGAAGCACGCAATGTTTTGTGTGTTGAAGATTCTCCCAATATGTGGAATATCGTGCGATGCACGTAATGCATTTTGTATTGAAGATAATCTCAACATACGGAATGGCGTACGAAGCACGCAATGCATTATGTATTGAAGATACATGGTATCGTTAATGTGTAGCGATACAATATAATGGGTTTACAAAAGTGAACATATCTTGTGCAGATTAAAATTTATTAAGCTCTATTCTCAGATTTCAATTCGATTTACAGAATATATAAATTTTAACATTTCTAAAAGATGAACAAATTGTATTACTATCAACGCAGGTTAGTTTAAGATGTAGGTACGTTGTTTATAATAAAATTTAACAAAACTTAAACCAACTCGTATAATTTAATTGCTATTTTGTATTCAACATCCTAAAATCTATTCAAATTTAATTGTGCTTAGGGCAGCAGAGTTGCAAGTGGTTTAAGGCTCCCGTTTAGTCACCTAGTGTTATAGTAAACCTATTTATAAGAGGTGTCTATGTCTCATAGTCTATCATATAGTAAAGACTTTAAGCATACAAAGTAAACAAATATTAAATTACACAGCTCTTAAATTACAAGTTATGATTATTTAAAACTATTTTAGTATTAAGTGTGCTCTATCAATGTATTATTTTACATATACAGTTTTGGTAATAAAAGAGTAATTTTCTGTATACAATGACAATATTAGTAACTGATTTAAACTAAAATGTGTTAAATATGCTTATAAAGACAATAGTTATATAAGAATATCCAACATTGTGTTCCTACAGATATTACCCTTAATGTGTTTTTATTTTACACTCTTAATTGACTTAGTACAATTATTAAATTTAAAAGAGGAGTGACTAAACCAAACTATAAATTAATTCTTAAAATGACATTTTTTAAAGTAAATTGTAAACGTCTTTAAAATAAATGTGTAAAATTTGTTTCATTAATTTACTAACCTTCAAATGGTCCTATTAATTTCCCCACTACTGCTGCTGGGTCTTACTAGTTTTGACACAAACCTTTGTCATTGTCGAAGACGAACATTTCAGATGAAAATCACATAACACAAAACACTACACAACATATAAAGTATAAACACGTAATGTTCACCATTAAAGGGTCGTTGAATAATTACAATGGAACATAGCTTTACCCACAAGTACTTGCGGGTCGTCTCGAACGCGTACTGAACTGGAAAGAAACTGATAGCCTATAATTGCACTGTATGGTTGGTTGCATAACTTGCCGGTGTATTTAAATTTAATATAATGTCGAATATAGCGTTGGATCCGTATTTCGCAGCGATGTACTTAATGGCTGTAAGTATTGGTAAGTAAACACCAATACTTGAAACACCAATACCCAATGTCTTTAATATCAGCATCAACAAAATAATTATAATAATATATTATAAAATAAAATTTAAATAAATTCATAAAAAATGAATTTATAGAAACAGGCCAGACTAGCTTTATGAGTAAGATTATTTCAACAGGAAGTTACAACGGATGTACCAGCTTAAATTACTTAAGACACAAATACACTGCTTTGCGTTATTCTGTGTGAATCAACGAGTGTAGACACGCGATAAATACTGCCAAATCTGTAAAACTGAAAAGCCAAGCAGAACAATATAAAATTTAAATAGACCAATCAAAGGAAAATCTAAATTCGTGAAACTGTGTGGTGGGGAAATTTTTAAGAGAACACGAGGTCTGTCATCTAAAAACTGTCGGCAAAGTAACATCAAGACCACAAATTTTAAAATGCCCTAGTCTAATATTTTCAATAAAAGTTATCTAACCATTAAATAATCAGATAATTCAAATCATAATTTTAACTATAAAAATCATCATATTAAAACATAAAATATCATCAAATAGTGAAAGTGCAGTGTTAAATTAAGATAAGTGAAAGGTCAATAAGTGGAGTTTATAAGATTAGAAAAATAAAAGTTCAAAGTGTATGAGAGTGAGAGAGAACCAAAAATTATGTAAGTAGATATAAAATTTCATTTGATTCTTAAGACAGATATCGAGGGTTAAAATTAAATAGCAAACGAAATCATATCCAGAGGATTATATCATAAGTAACATTAAAATAAATCAACAATAAAATAAATAATCATTCATTAATAAATAATTGTAATAGGACCGGCTTATTAGGATTAACTGAAGAGAGGGTTCTAAAATACCTCATAAGTAATCTAAATCAGTCACCGAAGCAACTTAAAATCATTCAAATAAATGTATCAATAATAGTTAGTAAGTTTTGTAATATCAAGTTAGTACTATAGCGAATAATTCAAATAATGATTCATCGAAAGAAGAGGTGTTAGAGTTTAAATTAACAATTTTATTACGTACTAGTAATTAGAAAAAACTTCAGATTCAATAATTAAAATAACATACATAGATTAAAGCTTAGGAGAGCAGGAGATTTAATGATTAGCACTGCCCTTCTTAAGTGGATGCAATCTTCCATAATAAAATCTTTATAACTCTGTTGGAACTGTAAACTTGAGTAAAAATTAATTATATTAAATTGAAATTTCGATGTATTTAAACATTGTGCAAAATAATTAATTATTGTAGTAACTGTTTTTAGGAATTTTTCAGAATATATTTAACAATTTAGTGAAAACGTCTCTGTACTTATTCCTACCCAGTTCTTTGGAGTACGTCACATGCCAAGCTAAAATTTGATCCGTAAGAAGGATCTGGTGGAGCCCCTAAAACTTAAAAATATTTCTACCCAGGACTTTCGAAGTAACTTACATAACCTTAGATGATAAAGTCGCCCATTTACAAACCTTACATGGTGTTGAGCTTGTTATTAAAGTCATGAAGAGTCAAGTACATAGCTGCGAAAAACGGATACCACCATAACATGGTAAACAGAATGCACTTGTGTGGAAAGCTGTCCCATTTTAATTATTCAAGGACACTTTAATGGGGAATATTACGTATTTATACTATATGTGATGTGTAGTGTTTTGTGTTATGTGAAATGTTCGTCTTCGACAATGACAGAGGTTTGTGTCGAAACTAGTAAGACCCAGGAGAAGTAGAGGCGAAATTAAAAGGACCATTTGAAGATTAGAAAATAAATTTAAAAATTGTAAAATAATGGTCCAGGTATTAGGATTTAAAGAAATGGCTAATATGTATAAAGTGTAAATTAGTTTTGACCAAATCGAACAATACCTAAACGTCTATAGATGTTTCAACCTGTTAGTTGTGTAGTTCATTTACTGGCGAATTTCCATAGGAAAAATGAGCTATTGCAGTGGCTCTTATGGTAAGACCCAAGGTTGGGAATAGAAAATGAGCACCGATCATAGTCCTCAGAACACGTTTTAGGGAGCCATTAAAAATCATATATATGCCATGTATATATGTGTTCGGACTCTAGCGGCCGAATATTATGTCCGATTTGGTCCAAATTTCGTACACTTGTTGCTTGTCTATATCGCTTGGACGGGTTCGTTAGCCAAAAAAATCCAACAACCGGAAGTACGTTTTTTGACTGGAAGTATTTTTTTTAGATTTGTCCTACGAGAACAAATGTTTTTTAGAGTTTTTTCTACAAGTATAGATGCAGGATGTTATTCTGCACATTTTGTTTTTTTTACGCGACTTTATAGCTCGCTTCAGTTCCCCCAAAAAACGTAAAATACCATAAAAGTACCCGGTTCAAAGTCATGTGGTGGATTTTACCATGGGGTTGGCGTGCGAGGCACGCAATGCATTGTGTATTAAAGATACTCCCAATATGCGAAATTGCGTGCGAAGCACGCATGCATTGTGCATTTAAGATACTCGCAATATGGGGGTTGGCGTGCGAAGCACGCAATGCTTTGTGTATTGAAGATAGTCCCAATATGCGGATTGGCGCGAACCATTTTGCAGCTATTCAGCACCGTCGTGAATAGACCTATTTCCCAAATTGTTGGTTAAAACAATAAAACATAGGCCTATAAACTTAATTTTGGAAATTTGTTCAACTCACGTTAGCGGTTCAGCTGCGTGGTCGAATTATTTATAAAATAAGTTATTACTTTTTAAAATATTGTCTTGCACATAGTTTATACCCGGCAAATTTATTTACCTCTGGTACGTATTTAAAAACATTCATTATAATATAAGAGTTAAACCACCATGCATGTTTCCGCCGACATTACAGCTTAATGCACTTTGTAATTATTGTAAAAGCTTGAGCCCACAACAAAACTTCATTCTCATGTAAATTTTAAACAGGAAGTGGTATTTATAATTTCCAGTGTTATAATGTTTGCACAGTTGTCACAGATTTTAATTTGTTTATACTTATACAGGGTGGTCAGAACCAAGTGTTAAAAACTTCGGGAAATGGTTCTATAAGTTAAAATAAAGAGAAAATCAAGAATAATGTTTTTTCTCAAAACGCTTCATTTTCCAAATATCCGCCATTTTGTTTCTTTTACTAAATAATGAATATCTAGAGAATCGTTAGACCGATTGAGTTGAAATCTAACCTAACAATAATCTATCTCAAGAAAAATAAGCGATTTTATAAAATCATGCATATTTCAAACCTAAGTTACTAAAAAACAGCACATTTTAACAAAAAATGTCAAGACACCTTTTTTGTAGCCCTTCAGATTCCCTGTGGAATGGTGCAACTGTCAAAACAATCGGATAGTATTTCCCAGGACCGAACAATTATTGAAAACACAATTGACAACTGTTTTAACGTTAAAAAAAATAAACCAGAACTACCACTTGTTTTTACAGATAAAAAATATAAGGAACAAAAACCAGGAACATCAAATTTGTTTGTAACTACTGTCTCTTTCAAGCATATTAAGAAAAAAACTTACTGGTAAACCAGAAATCATAATGACGTATAACTCTACAAAAGGAGCCGTTGACCAAATGTGCCGAAGTATCAATTGCGGCCGCTAGACACAACGATGGTCACTCTGTATTTTTTTTTTTTTATGTAATATGATTAACATTGCTTTGCTTTACTCATTTTATAATATATTCCGACAACTTTTATAGAGTAAATGGAGGAAAATCAGTTCTTATATCAAGACTGAATTAAGTACTGGACCTTCACAAACGTCTCACCGAAACTTGGCAAAGAATAAAGCTGGATGAAAGATCCATAAGTAACAGAATTGAGAAGTGCAATTGAATGATGTACAGTCAAGCCACAAAATCAGTCAATTTTTGACCAGCAAGGCCCCAGAAAGTACTGCGCCTTTTGTGACTCAAAAAAGGAGAATGATGATTACATACTGCCCTTTAGGTAAAGCTATCTGTTGTTAGCACCAGAAGAAGACATGTACTGAGTGTGGATTAAGGGAAGCAGGAAAGGGTAAAATTTATTTTTTTAAGAAAAAAATTTGTTTCCTGTTTTTTAGTCTTTAGATTATGACATTTAATAATATGTAAATTAAAAGGTTGTAGGTTACCCCTAAGTGAGTTAAATTATTATTTTAATTACTTGCGTCAGGCACTTCACTAGTTCTGCAACCTTCTATACCCTACGACAATGAACATTCTCTAACATTATATATAGTATTGCATTATATATATATTTTGCAAAAAAACTGAGAAAGCTGCTACTGCAATGACTAAGGAAGCCAGGCAAGTGAGAAGGAAGAGGAGATTGATGGAGGAAGAGAAGGAAGACATTGATGACCCTCAATATGGGCCTGGACTTTTCTAAAGTAAGATTTACCATATACTCTTAATAAAAATGTGATTTTCCGAAAGTTTACTTTTTTCTTTACAAAGGTACATTTTTCTCTGGAACTATTAAAGCTACAGGTTTCAAATTTTGTACACATAATCTATATGTAATGGGCGACATTTAGACCCATTTTTATGACTTTAACTTTATAGACTTCCTTGTCCTAAAATTTTCTTTTACAAAAAACACGGTTTTTTTAGAGCTTTTTTTAAAAAATATATAAAAAATAATAATATTTGACCTAAGTTTTCAAAATTGGGTCAGATTATATAACAAGAGTGGTAAATGATATCCTATAAATTTTAAAGTTGTATGTCTTGTAGTTTCTGAGAAAAGTGTACCCTAAGTTGACTAAATTAACATAGGCGGGATAGGCCTTTCCCGCTTCCCTCAACTTAATTTGCAAAAATGTTTTATTCTTTGTTCTTAGATTAATTATATATATATGTATTTTTTACAACTTATTGTATTTTTTTTTCATGTTTGTATTCATTGTTTACATTATTTAATTCATATATAAAATAGTAAAAAAACATGAAGATTTTAAACCATGCGTAAAATTGACGAATCGATACCAACAATGTACATGTTGGAAGCGATACCAATCTAGGGTTAAAAAGATTTAACTTCATATCCATACAAATATCTGTACTGCATTGAAGACGAGTTTTAACGCAATAAGTAAACAGTACATAAAATACATTTTCTTTCATCTATATATATATAAAATCCAAATACTACCCACCGACCCACTCATCACGAAATCTCAAAAACCACCGAAAGGATTGGAATGAAATTTATTATGTAGCTTCCACAAGGGCATTAAGTGGTCGCTAAAAAAGGTTTTAAAAAGGGGGGGGATTATAGTTACTAAAAATGCCCATAAGAATACATAGTGTAATATATTTATAGATTTTTTTTTTTTTTAATATACATTTAACTTTGATTTGTCTAACCGTGCAAAGTCGGATGGGGCCAGCTAGTTGTGTATACAAATTAAAAAAACCTCATATTTCCAAATTGTGTAGCAACCGATAATGTAGAAAACAGTGTAGATTTTATTTAATTAGGTTTATTAGCATCAGTAATTTAAAACAAATAAAGAGGTTAGGCTCATCTTAGTTTAATATAAATGAGTTTTTAAGTAGAGTTTCGCCTTAAAGTTTGATGACAAAAGGTTACAATCGATAATAATTAAGGATTTTTAACGTTGATACAACTATAACGTCTATAGAAATATATTTTGTTATTTCTAATATTACGTACTTTTAGTTCATTCTTCCCTCTTTGGAAGTATTCGTCAGAATGACAGTTCATGCAAACACGCGTTAAAAATGAAATAATCTTAACTAATTTAATGCCGAAAAGAAAAACTACTTACTTGTATTATGGTTAACTAGGGGCTCTGCCCATCGCGTCCCTACCCCGCCTCGGCCTTCAGCCTCAGATGGCTGCTTCGCATCGCTCGCAGTTGAAAAATTCACTAAAGAATCTCGTTAATCTTTGGCTCGTTTGTACATAGGTTTGTAAAATTATGAAACCACGCTTAAATATAAACAGTAATTACAAGATTAATTATAACCTCAAATACGTGTTTTAGAAACGTGAGAGGCTGTCATTACGATTTTAGTCCTAGTTCTACTATCTTCTGTCAGATAAAGTTTTGAAACCAGGCCGAAATATTGTAAAAATTATTGCAGGACTTAACATAACCTCAATACTATGTTTCAGAAATGAGCCAGGCCTATATTACAATATTGACTATTTGAATTTATCCATCTTTGCCAAGTTTACCTTTTTTTTTTGAAAAAATAAATTGTTAAATCAGTCCCAATTTATTCTAATTCCAACGTGCTAAAACAGTATAAATTAGCTTGTTTTTTAACAGTAATTAAATAAACGGTAACGTGAACTGGCACAATATACTTTCTCACAAACATATTTAAATTATTAAACAGATTCACTATGACTTGTAGGGTGGGGTAGGACTATCCAATGAACAGCTGATAAAACAGTATAAATTGGCTTGTTTATAAACAGCTGTTTTGATCGCTTTATTTACTATTTCGTTGTTATTTTGTAACCAACAAGGCAACCCATAAGACCCTATGTTAAAATTTTTCAACTTTTAAATTAGATTTTCTAAAAAAATTCAGTTTTTACACGAAATGCAACTATATGGGTGTATTTAAAAATAAAACTACACATAAATACAAAATTTATTTGAATTCGGTGTAGCCGTTTTCGAGATCCGCGACAGACAAAGATAGGTACAAAGATAGATTCAAGAATTGCTCATTTAAAGTAATAGGATTAAGTAAACATTTTAAGTAAGATAGACATTAATACAATATTTCCGTTTTAAATTATATACATCTAAAAAAGAGTTGATCTTCAAATGAACGATTTATTTTCTTTATATTTTGGCTCTATAAATTCTTCAAAACAGATTAAAAAACTTAAGATTTCTTCATTTTTTTTAATGAAAGTCTAGGCCTATATCTTACATTTATAATTGTGTATTACAGTACTAAACTTAATATATCCAAAGTGTTATTATTACCAATAATATTGTTTCAAACCATACCATGAAGTTAATTGTGTGGATCTAATAAAAAACACGGTTTTTGTTTTAATAAGTATTTGGACTAAATGTTCTACTATTTACTCTACATGTTTTCTTAATACTATGTAAAGCAACAAGAGAGTTTTCAATAACGTATAGCGAAACGAACGTACTTTTGAAACATAATTGTTATTGGTTTTCATTAGGTATAAAATATTGTAAACACATTTAATATATTAGAATATGGGTTATTAAATGTCGACTGTTTTAACAGTTGTTCTTAAAGAAAACGTTGATAACCAGTAAACATAGTATAGTTTAAAGTTTTATTATATTTAATTTGTTCCCCATTTCTTGTCGTAAACAAATTGTAAACACAATGCTTACTTGAATCTCTTCTTCCTGCGATTTAATCTCTAAAGCCAAGCTATTTTTCTTTCCAGATTGACATTATCTGTATCTTTAAGCACGTCCCGATTCTGCCATTTGTTACTGTTGAAGTTGATAAATCTTTGAAAGTTGTTAAGAGATAGCTTGGACGAAAACATAATATTCTATAAAATATACAGTCAAATTTATTAAGGGAATTGTTGCTTACTTTCAACTTTTACAAAAACATAACTTATACATATGTTTTGACTAAATTAAAAACAGGTATTCAAAGTAATGTTATCATAACCTCATATAGTTAAGCAACAAAGTCTCTGTGTAGAGATTTATATAATTTTTTTCACTTTTGAGTTTTGACACAACAAGTAGGAGGTTTTTAAATTTATATCTATAAGAAAATATACATTTAATTGTAAAATATTTTGCAAAATATTTGTTTTGATGTTCTGGACATCAGTCAATTCAACTTCTGAAACCAGCATTCAATTATTATTATAAGTTTTTGTTTAAACATTTTTGAAAATTAGGAATTAACTGTATTTTTAGACACTTTAACTAAATCAACAATAAAAAAGGATTTTACGAATATTTTTATACTACTATTTTTTTAATCCACCAAACAGAATGTATGGGCATTTCAACTAATTAGACAAATTTAACTAAAACACAGAGACTTATACAAAATGTAAAATAAGCAGTGATACACCTCGATATAATTTAAATAGATTTCTACAGTATATCAACGTAAAACCACTGCTATACCTATTGTAACAATCTGTATTGTGTTTAAGGGGGTTAAAATTTTTGCCTCCGTTTTTAAAGGGGCTATAAAGAGGAACTTTCATTTTTTAAATAACAACCCCTATCTTGTGACCTATCATTGTAAACCCCTTTAAAAACCTTGAATTTCTGTGGTAAGAATATAAAAATCACCTAACGCATTCGTTTGCTAAGATCCAAAGAAATATTTAGTAAGTTATTTTTATAATTTTATATTATTTAAAAGACAGAAAGAGATTAGGCAAAATCTGATCCGGGAACAGGAACTAACAGTCAGGTGGAATGTTAGAAAACCTATTTACAAAATCTCCAAAACCTCTCCCCCTCCTACATCATCTTAAAAATGTATAATGGACATACATGGCTTGTGATACATCAAATTAAAGCCCTTTAAAAACCATACATTATTTTGGTAAGAAAATAAATAATATTTTGTGGTAAGACAATAAAAACATTTTTGTGGTAAGAAAATAAAAAACATTTTGTGGTAAGAAAATAAAAACATTTTTGATGAGAAAATAACATTTTTCTGGTAAGAAATTAAAAAAAATTTTCTGGTAAGAAATAAAAACATTTTTGTGGCAAGAGAATAAAAACATTTTTGTGGTAAGAAAATAAAAACATTATTGTGGTAAGAAAATACAAACATTTTTGTGGTAAGAAAATAAAAGCATTTTTGTGGCAAGAGAATAAAAACATTTTTTTGGTAAGAAAATAAAAACATTTTTGTGGCAAGAGAATAAAAACATTTTTGTTTTAAGAAAATAAAAACATTATTGTGGTAATAAAATAGAAACATTTTTGTGGTAAGAAAATAAAAGCATTTTTGTTTTAAGAAAATAAAAACATTTTTGTGGTAAGGAAATAAAAACATTTTGTGCTAAGAAAATAAAAACATTGTTGTGGTAAGAAAGTTAGAACATTTTTGTGGTGAGAAAACAAAAACATTTTTGTGGTAAGAAAATAAAAACATTTTTGTGGTAAGAAAACAAAAACATTTTTGTGATAAGAAAATAAAAACATTGTTGTGGTTAGAAAACAAAAACATTTTTGTGGTAAGAAAATCAAAATCTACTAACACATTCTTTCGCTTCGCTCAGGCCGTAAGTAAAGCAATTAAAGTGAGAGTGCAGTATCCAATCAAATGAATACATTATTATTTTTCTTATCAATGTGTTCCGTGTTATCATTATGTGATCTGGTTAACTTGGCTCTTGTTTATTTGTTGGTGTTAACGTTGAAACATTTAAAATATTGACTTTCATAGTAATTGTTATTTTCAACATCCGTTAACCTATCGTTGTAAAATTCTAATTTACAAAATAATTCTAATTATTGTAAGAAAATCATTTTCAAAATAATAAATTTGTCGGTGTCTGTTAAAAATTTTTAAGATGGGGTGGTCAGAGGGGTAGGTGTTTTGGGGATTTTGAAAATCGGTTTTCTAACATACCACCTGACGGTGAATACTGTCCCTAGAACAGATTTTGTATACCGTTACCCCTTTTTAATAATATAAAGTTATAAAAATAACTTACTAAATAACATTTATTGAGCGTAGCGAATGATTGAGTCAGCTGACTTTCATTTTCTTACAACAGAAATTCTTAAATTTTTAAGTGCTTTCGATTAATATGCCATTAGATAGAGGTCACTATTTAAGAAATAAAAATTGAGCCCTTTATCTCTCCTTTTAAAAGGGGCTACATTTGTATCCCCTTTTAAACACCAGAAAAAGTGTTATACTAGGTTTGCAAAGGTTTTATAGCAACCCATTTAAATAATATCGAGCTATATCAGTCTGTAGTAGAGGCTATTTAAGGGCCTCTACTTGAAATCCATTCGACGGCTAGATAGTGCACTTAGTAGATAGTGTGAATATTATATGTCTCAACCATGCGAAGGATCAAACCTTGATAGTAGACGCCATTCTGTAGTGTCAAATCACACCCTCTATGGTAACCTTATCTAAACTAACTTAACTAAACCTAACCTAACTCTGATATTTGATATAGAAATATATTGTGAATTTAAACCTGTTTTAATATTAAAAATCAATTTAGTAGTTTAAAATATATTGTCATTTAACCAATCTCCTCATCCCTTTGATGTCATGCCGGGGATGTGTCACAGACGAGTTTGATTGTGTGGCAGAGATTGGTTCCTCCCACTGCGAAATATACTATCGCGTGATTGCAACATCTGCGAAATGGACTGTCGAGTGTTTGAAGGCACCCCCTCTACTTCCCGTAACGTAATTACTAATTTGTATGTACACAAAATTCATCTACACGTATATTTATAAACATTATAGATAGCTATTGATCCACCTGATGGTTAAAATTTAGTAGTTTTTATTAATTTATACAGTTACAAATAGCATCAGTGAAATTGTCGCAGTAACTTTTTGAGACAGATAATGTTGTGCACATTGTTTAAATTTATAGAATTTCAAAATGTTTTATTGATATTTAAATATTTGTTTCCATTATTTCTTACGTTAATTAGTATTAAGGAAATGTTTTTGATAATATAAACCTAAACTTTCATATGTGTTATAAGTTCAAATCAAGTTGCTTTTTAGTAAATGTTTTATTTCGAACAGAACCAACGGCGATAAACTAACAGAAGTTATAACGAACTGAGTTTGGAGCTTTCTATTTACCGTTGATACACTCTGGGGACAACCATGCCGATGTTAAAGTGAAGATGCGGTTAACGTTATTTGCGATATTTAATTTTAAGGAATCCTTTCAAACAAACATGAAATATTTAAATTTCAGTGAACGTTTAGTTAGTAAAAGGAGTATAAGTAAGAAGTTATTGTATTGCAAAAGTACAAGTCTAGCTTATTATTAAAATTTTACATTACAAACAAATAAATTTTAAAATAAGAAGTGTGACTTATGAGGTCTACTGATTAATTTTCCAGCATGACATTAATTAATATAATTGATATTAAAAATAAGAATAAACATATTCTGAAACTATGATTACGGCAATACACAGTTATAAATGTTTTAAGTTGTACTAGACGTTCATTAAATTATGTATAATTTGAAATGTTGTAGGACAATACCAACAAAATAGTACGTCCTGCCTTTATAATTTATGTAAATTGAAGTACTTGTAGATCCAGAATATGGCAGATATAATTACTCAAAAATGTACTAAGTTTTTTCTATAGGTATATTTTATTTCAAATTATTAAATACTTTACAAAAGCTTAGGCTCAATTAAACCTTTGCTGTACTTGTACATTTTGCAAGTCCAGAACATGAGTAATAATTAATTGGAGATGCAACGATTAATTAGTTTTTAGATTCTGAGAATAAATCAAATTCACTTTCTGTTAGAAACATCCTACTATATGATATATGGAGCGTAAAAATTGTTTCCACTTACAAAATGAAAATTAGTTTCTTAATCTTTCCGTATCAAACTTTAAACTCTAGTTTAAAAAATCCGATTTAAACTATTTACATATGTCTAAACTGGGCCTCATCTATAACTGTTTTTGAATATAGTAAAAGTTCAGTTAGTCATCTATTATAACTCTTTTGGTTCATTTTTGGTTGCTACAGTAGGCCTAATTAAAAAAAAATCTTTCTTAATTATGAGTTTCGTAGCTCATACGTTTAAAACAAAATATTGTTCTAAAAAATATCCCACGTTTTGCAGTAATCTGAATAGCTATAGCTTCAATACCGTTATAAACGCATAACTAAGCAAATATCATTGGTTAGTTTCAGAAAGAAATTTTTACTTAATTATAACGTAATTTTAAAACTTTTCTTATGATATTAAAACGAGAAAATGTTCAATGCATTTTAAACTTTTGTATAAAATAAGTATTGTAACTATTATTGAGTAGAGTTAATCTTTATGACAGAGTTATTACCAATCTAACTATAGACGAAATCTATTTCAATCGAAAATGTTTCGCAGTATATAGTTTGTAACTATCAAAATGCACAAGCGGAGATAAACATAGACGTTTAAAAACAAGCTTTACCAAATATAATGAAATGTCATTTTTACTGTATTGACGTTGACACGCTGCCATGGCACACCAGAGAAGCCGATATCATAGTTTATTTGTAAGATATCGTGGTAAAATAAGTTTACATTTGTTTACTTAAACACACAAACAAATATACTGTGTAAAAAAAATTGTGTATAACACTGTATAGACCTTAAAACTTTGAAATAAATTAAATCTTTAATTTGGATTTTGCAAAATTTAAAATAACTTTCCTATCTTTGGAAGTTTAAAAAAAAGTTGAAATTTGCTATCACTGAGCTACGTAAGCTAAACATAGCGACATCTACCTAAGCCCTAAGCTATTAAAAACTTGAAGTAGTCCGTTGATTGTTAATTTATTTTCCGCCTAACTAAGAGTGTCAGTGAACGCTAAATAAAAACTCAAATATGAAGATTTTGAAAAGGGAATATTCGAAAGCAGAATTAATGCAAATATGCAAACGGGTAACTAAGTTACTGACTACTGAACAGTTAGTTATACATGTATTTGTAATTAGGGATAAATAATGTAATAAGTGAAAAAAATTGAAATCACTGCATTTAACTTCAACAGGTGTTTACTAAGTTTAAAGTTTAGTTAACTAAATAATGAGATTTAAGTAAGACGTGATGTTTTACTGGTTTAAATTTATTTTACAACTAGGGCCCTGCTCCTGATAGCTTCGCTAGCCATTCCCTGCGGTGACATGTATGGTGATGAACATAAAAACCACAAAATATTTTAAAATTAATTTTTACAGAAATCGTGATATATTAGGACAGAGGCACTTGGATTAAGGTTGGGTGGTGGGAGTAGCTGTGAAATATACATATAGTAAGACATAGATCGAAATAGAGAGAAAATATTGAAAAAATTATAATTAAAAACAAATTTTAACAGGAATTTTATATATTTTCGGAATAAAAAATAGATTAAAATATTCTCTGAATAATCCTCTTTATGAATGAAAGTTTCGTCGAAATCAGTTCGGCCATTCCGGAAATTAGCCAGGCCAAAACTAACAGACAGAAAGAAAGACGGACAAAAAATCTATAAATGTGTATCTATAAATGTGTATAATACACATTTAGTAATATTTGAATAACAATATGAGTTTAGAAAAATGCTTATATTTTAAAATCACAGACAGACACTTCAATTTTATTTATATGCAAATTACCTTTAACATAGGGCCTATATATTTCCAATGCGTTAACATATATTCTGTATGTTGGTCACATTTTTTTGAGGTGATTTCGTATAGATGATATCAAAATGTACAGCGCACTTAAAATAAAAAAAGTTTAAGTTTTAAAGATATTGTAATGGTTGTTAATTAGTTTTTTTATATTTCTTAAAGTAAAATAAGATCTAAAAAAAACTTCCTTTATTTTATTAGAACAAATTAATAACTTTATAATCATAAACAGTAAGTAAGTTCTAAAATATTTGCTAAAGATTTGCTACACTCTAGTACTTTTTAGAAATGTTACTAAACTGCTATCATGACTTGGTAAGATTTTAAAATGTATTTACATTTTTAGAATCTATTCATAAAAACACTAACGAAATAATATTAGACTTGTTTTAAATAGCATTCTCCAAATCTTACTTATACCTAAATATTAGCTAATTAACAACCAGCTTTGATGTTGTAATAAAAATAAGATTTTCCAGAACTTCGATTGTGCGTTAGGCCTACTTTGAAACAAAGCAAAATACTAAGCTCTAGATTGTCTACTCTGTTTCTCTTTTAATAAACTGTAAAATGTCGTCTATATTTACATCTAAAATTGTTAACCCCCTACTCCCAAGCCCTCAAAAATCATAGAGGATCAGATGATATACAAAGTTTTGTCCAGAACGTCGAATGTCCATTAATTTGAAAGGAATCAAGATACTAAGCCCTAGTTTGCACCCTCTGTTTCTCTTTTAATAATCTGTAAAATGACGTCAATCTTTACAGTTGAAATTTTTAACACCCTACCCGCAAGCCCTCAAAAATTATAAAGGGTCAGAAAAGTCAGTGACAAAAATAACGAAGTAGGTTGAAGGGATATTATGTATATTAATACAAAATTACAAAACATTTACAAAATAAAGGTATTGTATTTAGACATTATGAAATACTTGGACTTGTAAAATTATCTCTGGCCAATGTCTTGTTATGCAGTAATGTCTACTGCAATGCAGTGACGTTGTGGAGTCTGACATAGTGTCGTATGCAATATACAAGTCTCTCGTGTTTACGAGGATTACTTACACAGAAGTGCAATAAAATATTTAGGTTTAAAGTGTAAAGCAAAACAGAGTGTACAGCGTTCAAGTAGGTGATACCACTTCATGCAATGTATGTACTAATGTCCAAGATCCAATTTCTGGGCAATATGAAAACAAATCCATAAAGTGGTCCTTCTATATTTAACGATAATGTTTTTTGAAGAATTACAGTTAATATAAAGATAAACACAAGTTAAATGATAGGGTGAATTAACATAAGTCATGTGTCATCTTAAAATTAGTTTATTTCGGTTTTTAACCTACGATAGCAAATACCTGGAGATCTCTGCAAGGTTTGGACAACTCTGGAGTGATAGCGTTGCGCATAGAGACGACTATGAAACGCAATCCAATCTAACTAAAATGCCAATCTAATACATTTAATTATATATAATACTGAAGGAGAAGTATGAAGCTATCCAGTAAGCAGTGTAGGTAGAATGTATGTGGCCTGGATTTGCGATTGTTTAATCTATTAGGCCCTCCACACACGTGTCGAGAAGGAATCGAAGCGAGAGAGACTAGAACTCGAAGGGATTCCCCCTCTACTCGACTTCCTATGTAAGTGAATG
>JAGFPH010005292.1:26292-39960 GCA_018207615.1 Philaenus spumarius
AACTCGAAGGGATTCCCCCTCTACTCGACTTCCTATGTAAGTGAATGGGGATTCCCCAACGAGGCGTTTTGCTGTCGAAGCGAGAGAGACTTGAACTCGAAGGGATTCCCCCTCTACTCGACTTCCTATGTAAGTGAATGGGGATTCCCCAACGAGGCGTTTTGCTGTCGAAGCGAGAGAGACTTAAACTCGAAGGGATTCCCCCTCTACTCGACTTCCTATGTAAGTGAATGGGGATTCCCCAACGAGGCGTTTTGCTGTCGAAGCGAGAGAGAATTAAACTCGAAGGGATTCCCCCTCTACTCGAATTCCTATGTAAGTGAATGGGGATTCGCCAACGAGGCGTTTTGCTGTCGAAACGAGAGAGACTTGAACTGTACGAACTGTTGAGAACGGGAAAAATCGAGCTTGACGCTTGAAACGATGAGTTTTGTCTTGTTGCCCATGGAGGTGTTGTGAAATGTTTTCGAGAAGTTGAAACCCCCTTTCGTTACATAAGAAACTGAATTCAATATATATATATTTTTTAATACATAGTTAAAGTTGTATAGTTTTACTATGCATAATCAATAAACAAAAACTCAAACATTAATTTGGACGTTATCTGGGATATTCTTCCAAATATTTCTTAACTTCTTTGTGCGAATTTGGTATTAAAATAAAATGTACAACCTTTTCTACTGTTTAAATTTAATTTATTTGCGTTAACAAATTTTACATCGTACTTCTGCAATTTCTTTTACCGCAACAAACAGCCGAAATTATAGTTCCGTTTGATGCACCCGTATTCTATGAGTCGTTCTTTTACTCCGTCGGTCGGTACCAATAAAACATACTATCTACCTCATCATAAACTGCTCATTTTAAAAACTTTTGAATAAGAAAGTTTTGTACCTTATTGGTTATTGACTGCGAGGAAAATCGCCCAGTGAGGGGAGGACACATCGCATGACCACTTCGAGTTCGAGTCGCCCCATGAACGAAGTGCCTTAGGAAACAATTTCCAGTTGCTATGTATCCACCAAAAATCTACCGTTTTGTATTACAGATGTTACTTTTGATATTTTATCCTAGAAATAATTATATATATTTGTATAATACAAATGTTTGTCACGGATTTACCTTCATTTCTTAAATTTTTCAATTTAAATTATTGATTTGGGTGATTCACTAAAATTTTTCCAAGTGAAAAATTGTGATTGTGTTTTTTATGTTAACTGTAAATAATCAATGACAACCATTATTAATTATTATTTAAATTATTTAATTACGATTATGAAATTATTGTTCTTCAACCGTTTATTTTTACTACCTACAACTCGTTCAGAACATATTGACGTATACTATGTCATACTTTTAATAAAATTTAATAACATTAAACAATTTTTAACTAAATTTAAATTAAATTTTTCCGGTACGTCACGCTAATCCATTGTTAATTTCAACGATTACTGCAGTTTCGGGCTGCGAAAGCCCATCATCAGATCATATTAGGTTTTACTTTGTATATTAAAAGTAAAATCTATAAAAATATTTGCATCAAGCTTTAAAAGTCTTTAACACCGGAAATTCTGTAATCTGCACTCGAAGTTTTAAATTATGCTGTAAAAGGAAATGATATAAAATAAAAATTTTGCCTAATTTAAAACATTAGTGTATAATGAAGTAAACATAACAAATATATTAGATAGTAAAAGAATTAATTGAGTTATAATTATTTACAAATTTAACAGCTGTTATTTACGTAATCTAAACAAATCTTTGTGTACAAAATATACAAATTATTACTAGCTGGATATATATAGGGCCTATATACAAATATAAAAGCTGGATATGAAATAAATTTAATACCAGCTTTTATAAACTTTAACTAGTCTTGTATGTTATTGAGGTATGATATTTTTGAGATGGTATAACCAATCAAATTGTAAATGGGAAATATTTTAAGAATATTTGCTTAACATTTTCTAAAACAATAGGTTGTAAGCTATGGCAATGCCTGCATTGATTTTTAAAACATCGGTATTGTCTTTGATCACGCTTTGCTGATTCACCATCAATAGCCAATACTTTTTAATTTTAAATACACACTTTTCAAGCTTGTACAAACATGAAACTCTGTAATCCGTACGTGTCTACTTTGTTTATTAAATTTTAAATCATCATAATTTAAAACGTACATATTAACTTACTTGATCTATATATAAACAAAATATATATATTACTCACAAACACTTTGTTAAATTGTATTTTCTCGCGAGCTGTACTAGGTTAATACATTTTACCTACTTTAGAGTTGGATTTAAAGTGCATTGAGTTTAAAAAGTGACTTAGGAGACGTATGCTGTTGAAAGCACATTAAACGAACTAAGTTATGAAGGAACTACATAGAACTTGATGTGTATAGTTTATACGTAGGAAGATGAAATCTGTTTTCGTTTTATAACTTCAGTGTTAGATAATAATTTAAGATATAATTTTCTTATAGCATTATTCAAACAGAAAGTAGTCAAAAAACGAGGTGTTGCCTGCCGTTTAAGAAAAAGCTTTATCCTGGAATTATCAATAATTAGGGGAACCAAATCATTCTTTATGAACTCTGATTTTCTCACCAGATATAGATTTTATATTTTTCGTAAACAATAAATCTAAACGAAATTTTGCTTTGACTTTTACAACTTTTAACTCAATAATAGTTTATCCAATTTTTATAACGAAGTCCAATTTTCATAACGAAGTCTAATTTTCATAACGAAGTCCAATTTTCATAACGAAGTCCAATTTTCACAACGAAGTCCAATTTTCATAACGAAGTCCAATTTTCATAACGAAGTCCAATTTTCATAACGAAGTCCAATTTTTATAAAATCAAATACAAGTAATTCCTATTAAAAATAGTTTTAATAATTTATGCATTTTATATTTCAAACTTTTGAATTGTTTGTCAAAGATAGTATTTTAAAGTGTCTTAAGTAGATGGGTATACATTTAAAAAAATTAATAAATGTGTGCGGTACTTGAAAATATTGTTTACTTCAGTTTATATGATGCGTATTTTTATAAACTGTCTCGGTATTACAACGTATTTTATAATGGTAAATGTGAAGGCTCCCTAAAATAACAGAAACGAAAAATACCCTTAGGCTATAAATCAACATATCTTTTTTGAAATACAATGTACAGTATTGTGATTTATATTGTTTTGATTCAGTCCTATTACTTATCTTACCTATTAGAAAAATGTAAAACAATGTTTACAATCAATCAAGCAAGATAACTCGTACTTACATACATTTTAACAGTGATTTAGTTATTAAATTAACCATGTTAGCTTTTGTCTTTGTAATTATTATTATTTTGTATAGTAAAAATGAGGTAACAAGGATTATAGGCTAATGTATCGAAAAAATTTAGTTTTACTCTAAATTAAGTAGTTATAAAACTATAACTATTAGTGTTGTATTTATATTTTTTAAATGCTAATACTGTACATATTTCTGGAAATAAAATAAAAATTCTACAATTGTTTATTTAGTTTAATACATCAACTAACCCTATTTATTAATAATAATCGCAAATACTTTAGTATGTATTTTACAATGTCCCACCAATCTCTATATATAAAATACAATTTCCTGACTGACGATCAACTCAGAGCCGATTCTATTAAAGCTAGAGACTTGAAATTTGGAATGTACATCCGTCCAATAATGTAGATGCGCACTAAGAAATTATTTTTCTAAATTTTGAATTTAAAGGGTAGAAATTCATCACTTCTATAAGCAGCACTATAACAGATGAAACAGTTGATTCGTATGAAATGCTTAGCGACACAATTATAGGTGTGCCCTGTTTATATTAAATCAAAATAACGTTTTTTTATACATGTACATTCATTACCATAGAAATAAAATTAGCACTTTAGAATTAATTAATTATTTTTCACAACCGACAATTTATTTAGGTTGGTTTAATAAAATAAAAACAAACAGAAAGGAAAAATGAATGAACTGTAATTTAATTCAAACTTATATTATAATAAACTCTTATAAAATCAAGTGTGCGTACGTTAATAAAATATAATATAACACCCATAATAATATGATTTCACCCATCATCTGTAATAATTAAACAAACCCAGAGTAGATTATAGTTTGGGGTTATATTTACAACTTCAATCGTTATAATTTCTTGTGAAGTTGATTTTTAAATATTTGTTATATAACTAATGTGCTATAATATACGTTACAATATTTTGTTGAGGCTATAAACTGTATATAAATACAACATTATATCATCAATATATTTCTTTATACAAATTTAAACAAGAGATGCCTATTCGTTTAACTTCGGAAATATTCGTACATCTTCGTATAACATATATACATATTCGATTATTAATTTCTTCAATATAATATTAATAACTTTTAAATCATTTGATCTATCAATATGAAATAAAAAGCAATTAATGAAAAGATAGTATTTTTATCTTTCTTTAAATATATAATAACGTAGACTATGTAAATAAAAATGTTTCAAATAGGCCTGCAGTTTTATAATCCTTATTATTGTACACATTTACCGAGTTAAAAATTCCTGTCAGCATAGTTAGGTAGACCTAGATAAAGTGTGTTGTTTTAAAATAATATTTTGTTGAATGATGTATTTCTGATGTGTATCTAATTAATCCGCCTGTGATTTTTCACGGGGTTTACTAGACTAATATAATTCAACATAATATTGTTACACATTATAAATAAAACAGCTGATTTGGACCAAAGGTCACAAAGGCCTATAAAATCGACACACGTTTCTTGAAAGCGTTTCGAATTATTACCATAGCAACCAGAATAACACATTAATAATAAATATTATGTTAATTTTGTAGGTTAGCTGGTAAGATTAGTACGGTAAGCAGTCTTGCATTAATAGTATAGATATTTTTATTTTATAAATTTTAGTTTTTATAGAAGTAATTTATTTTTGTCTTACAAAAACCTTCATTATTAAATCATATAGAAAATAATTAAATTTTGTAAACTGATATAGGCCTATTGCTATTGTCAAAGTGCAATGATTTTTTTTCTTCAAAATGTGTGATTTATTCCAACCATATAAGATAGTTTTTATCCCAATCTAAGGGGTTGAAATGGGGTAAGTCAAAGGGACGAAATGGGATATCTACCCTTTAATCAAACAATAGCGAAGCATTGAATAGCAAATGAAGTAAATTAAGGAAAACCAAAGCCTGTAAACATAATCTTTGGTAAGTACTGTAAAATGTGTTAAAGATCCGATTACACTGATTGCACCTTGATTAAACTGGAAAGCCCAACTACAGCGAGCAAAACAAGTGAAATATACAAGTTTAAAACTAAGTTATACTTCAAAAATAAAATTATGTTTTTGGTTAGTTTCTTTTTTTAAGACGATTCAAACTCGTGAGGTACCATTTCGTAAAAACTAAAAAAATGCCTTAAACTTAAGTGCGCTGATATTTAAGCTACAGCCTTCTTTTTCGAACATTGGAAACTAAACTATACAGCTTAACATTATAGGCCTACACAATAACGGGTCAGGTTTGTTTTCTATCTATACAAATGGTATCTTAGTAATCTTGTTTTAAACTAAAGAATTGTATCCACTACACAAAATATTTAGTATCCAAAGCAGAAACACTTAAATTGTTAAAGTGATCAATTAGACAAACAAAGGTTGATACTTGCTTTAAGCGACAGATTTTAATTTTTTTAGAAATTAACAACTAACTATTTCTTAGTTGCCCTATTAGTACACACACATTCTACACTTTTGTATACCCGTGTTTACCTTTTCAAGCAGTAGGACTGTAAACAGTATGATTGTTATTTAATTTATTAATAGTGAAATAACGTATCTTTATTTAAAAGACGGCAACTTCAATTCCTTTTTCTGTCTTTCCTTCACAGATGACAGGTTTCGATCTATTCGAACCTGAATGGCATCACTCTCACATACTCAACTAGGAATAAACAGGAAAAAACTCAAAATTTAAACAATAAAGTTACAATTAATAATCATAAATCAGCTGGTATTTACAGACTTATTTGTTCCACATGTGATGACTTTTATATTGGACAGACGGGACGTTCTTTCATGACTAGATTCCGTGAACACTTCTAAAAAGTCAAACCATTATTACAAAAATCTAGCTTTGCCCAACATATTACGGATATGAACCATACTTTTGAGAGCATTGAAGAGAACCTAGACGTTCTGCACGTTTACCGGAAGGGGCGCAGAATGGACACCCTCGAGGAGTTTGAGATTTATAGAGCTTTGAAATATACACCCGATAATGTGCTGAACGACAAACGGAAATTCGGCTCCAACCCCATTTTTAATTTACTAAACAAACATTTTGAACAAATGTCTTGATGTCTTGATGAAGAGAGGGGAGGGGTTGAATACACCTGCACAGATTATAATAACCTTCAAACAGTGTAGCATATGTCTAGAATCTACACGGACGTGAATGATTCATGACAATAATTCCATCTTTCGAGTTTTTTTATAAATGTTTCGCTATTGTGTTCTGTGTTTATGTTAAATGTGCTATGTGTTTATTTTAACGAAGTTCCAATGACCTGAACAGTGTAATATATGATTCGATAATGATCTGAAAGAATAGATCGAAACCGGTCATCTGTGAAGGAAAGACAGAAAAAGGAATAGAAATTTAGGTCTTTTCAATAAAGGTACGTTATTAAACTATTAATATATCCTATTCCGGAGGCTAAACCATCTAAAATGATTAAATATTTTAAGGTTTTCTTCTGATCATAGTGTCATGTTAAATTTACATTTTAATCGTGTTTACTTAGCCTTACAGTAACAATATGAATACAGCGGCGCTAAATGTCAATACATTATTTTATTAATGTTTAATGTTCTTACCACATGCTAGTATTTAAAATTTGTTTAGGTTTACAATATTTAAAAATTAAAACGCAAATAAAACTCAATAAATACTTAAAAAATTGTATCAATAGAATCAGTTACATTATAAATCTTAAAAATTTTAAAAATATAGTATTTTACAACACGATAATAAATAAAACGGGCATTGCTCTGCACGGATTGACCTACATCTGAGAGCATTTGTTTAACGCTATCCGGATATTGCATGCTTTAAATTTATACACAATATTGAAAAAAAAAAACTTTTCGCGGGTTTTACTTTGGGATTTGTTTGGTTGTTGACCAAGAGAATATATTATATTTTCGGACTGATTACTACAAAAGTAAAATATAAATATATTATTTTATTCCCAAAAGAAACTGGAAATTGATCGCCAATAAATGTACCAACGAACCCTTAATTTTTAGCAATTACTATTATAAGCGATCATGTATGATTACCTAAATAGGAAAATATTTATCGATTTGGACATTTTCTCACTATGCGATCATTTGGAGAAATTTCAATTAAGAAATCGAATTAACGGACGTTTGTGACTAACTTGTAAGAGTACGATTGATAGTGACGACCGAAGGTACTTGGTAGAATTCCATTATAATTAAAGGACAAACACATTTTTTTTTGTAAGTTCAAGTTTAATTTTGTATCCAATACTAGGGGAGACCCCTACGTGCTCCGCACGCCAACCCCCGATGGAAGCTTCTAAAAACACATGTTATCAATTACCGTATATCATCAATAAATTATAATATGTCTTATTTATTTTTAATTAGGATGTAACATAGTTTTTTCTTATTTTTAAAGTACTTGACGCAAGTTTTATTGGTTTGTGTGTGTTGAAACATGTGTTGCTTCAGTATAAATAGGCCCAACTTAAAATATTATTTTGTACTTAGCTGGACCTGCTAGACATCACAACTGTTTTATCTGTTAATTTATTCGTTTGGTTGCTATGGTAATGAATGTTAGTACATTCAAGAAGTTGTTTTACCTGTCTAGGCCTAACCTAAAATTATGTTTAATTTATTTTATAAGCCTTAACGGCAACATTAAGTGATTTACGTTTTATTGCACATCTTTGAATGATATAAGGTTTAAATTTCAATATAATTGTCGTTTTTTTAATTTTTCGTAATGGTATTGCAGTTGTTAGACAATATGAGTTTAACTCCAACTTGATCATGTGAATTTGTTCCGGTTAAATTTACAAATATTGAAATACAAAATGTTTTTATCAAAATATGAATTCTAGCCTATGTTAATCAGGAATAGTGTAGCTTTTTATTTAAACAAATTTCAATTGGTTCAGTACCCGTAGTTCCAGAGATTACATCCTACATATAATCAAACAAATTGTCCCTCTTTATAATATTAGTGTAGATAGTGTGTGTTGTTTTTACTTCAACTGATGCCTTTGTTCACAAAAAAATATCTTAAAAGTTAGAAATTCAAATAATTGCTTTTAAGTTTGAAATCAGCTGATAGTGGAAACGATATAGGAAACAGCTGACTTTTGTTATTATTGCAGTCAATAAACAATGTAATGGCGCTTATATTTTTGTTAAATATTGAGTATATTTTCTGTTGTTTTTATGTTCAATAGATGCTGCGGTTTTTTCAAATAGTATAAAAAACACGCTTGTATTCAAATGAAACTTTGTGTCAAAGCAATCGGATAAGAAATTTCGGAGATTATCTATTTTGAACAAAGGCACATTTACATTTTTATTTATATGGATTATTTAATTATTAACTTTGCTTTGTTATGGGGAAAGCATAAAAACCTGCAAGTTATAAAGCTTTTCTTATAAACTACTGTTCTTATACCAATGATGTTTTTTTATTCAAGATAATTTCACTAACTTAATACATGCAAGCTGTGGAAGTAATTGTTACTTATGGCTTTTTTATTTACAGAAAACAGTTAGGGCCTACATGATTTAACGTCTAAAACGTTACGATTTTATATTTAAATTTCCCTCGTTATTAGACACAGAATATAGCGGTTTAATACACACTTTGTACAACATTTAAAGGTCACAACCAGGTTGTATCTGATGCTTATTAAAGGCACGTAATAGATAGGCTCCGCATAAATTTCATCAAGATTCAAAGTGAATATTCTTGAAACCCATAGTGCATACAAAGTAGCCCTATCTGATATGCTTTAATCTCGTTACTATGTGTCATATGTCAGTAATCATAAAGAGGATTTTGTAGCAGCTTCAAAAACAGGGTGTCCGAAAAGTCCCCCCTTAACTTTGGAACAAGTAGAAATAAATAAATGAGCTTCGAGGTATCTCTATATGACTCAGGGAGATGAATTTTATAAATAGAATCGAGTTTGACTCGTGAGAAATATTATTTCTAAAAGTAAAATAAAATACAAAACACAGTTCTCAGAAAAATACGTTTATTGGTCAAACGCGTTTCAACGACAAAGGCGTCATCTTCAGTGAAACATGAGCTACAACTAAATTATAACTGATAATTATTTATTTATAATTATATCAGTTACAATTTAGTTGTCGCTCATGTGTCACTGAAGATGACGACTTTGTCGTTGAAACGCGTCTGACCAATAACCGTATTTTTGTGAGAACTGTGATTTGTATTTTATTTTTACTTTTAGATTAATTTTAGTGTAACCGACCATTTCACCCCTTTTACCACCGGGGTTGAGAGGGTAATTCAAAAATCTTAAATACAAACCGCTTTTTTATATAATACTAGCTGACCCGGCAATGTTTCGCTATTGCTTAATTTGAAACTTTGAAAGACTGTAATTCGTACCCCTGAGGGCCGATGTAAATTATAATGGGATTCTGCTCATTGCTTGATTTACCTAACCTAAAATTATATTCAGTTTTTGATCCAAATCAGTTGTTGATCAAAATCAGTAAATGGCAAAAACCATCCTAGGGTTAACCTGTGTTACTATGCAAAATTTCAAAGCAATCGGATGGACTGTTTGGTAACGCATAAAGGACAAACATACAGACAAACGTACAAACAGACATACATTGAATTTTATATATATAGAAAATAAAGTTGGTATCTTATTTAATGGGCTTGATAAATGAAGAAGAATGACACAAATTAGATGTTTCTATCTTAACCCTATCGAAATGGCGGCCAGTCAAATTTTAAATATCTTACGTTAACACAATTAATTAATTGTAATTACGTTACAAACACTATGTTCCAGTGGAAAGGACTAATAGATCTTTTCATGTTATTTAATAACATCAGAGAATCATTTAAAATCTAGTACTAAACAAATATTTAGACAATTTGGCGTAAGCTTAAAAGGAACGAATAAACTTGCAGTTTCTCGATACAGCAGGTAGACCCTATAATCTTTTAAGTTGAAAGCACAACTACTGGTAACAATCCAGTGATAATATCAATGGTCTGGGAATAACGTTTTGATTACTAAATCTAAATTTAGAATTAAGGTAAGCCTTTAGCTTTATTACCAAGTTCCAAGTTAACGGGTGGGACTTTTTATACACCCTGTTTTTAACTTTAGATACAAGAATAAATACCTGAAATAATATAGTCATTTTGACGTTATAACACAAAACCATGGTAAATTCTAACACATTAAGAAATTATACATCCTCACTACATATATGAATATTATGTGTTGAACTTTATTGAGTGTATAATTTAATTATTTTGTTTTAAATGTTTTAATTTAAAGCACATGTAGAAATTTGAAAACCAGAGAGTACATGTTATTGCCGCGGAAACAACTTTAGAATTACAATTTCAGATAAATTTTTATTTGGTTTAAGTAACAATAAGTTTATACTAATAAATTAAAAAATATTTAGGAAAGACAAACATATTGTTAATTCACATTTTCGGATGTTTGTTTAACCAAAAGTTTATTCTTACAAAACCTTTCCCATATAATAACACCGACCACACAAAACTGCCGGTACATAGTTTGAAATGACGGTAAACTTTTTAACATTGTTGTGGTTTACACATAACCGCTTACAACAAAAACAATGTGCACAACCTACAAGTGGTAAGATTGTTTACGCAAACAAAATATAAACTGTTTTATGTTTGACAGGAGTTTTGCCAATACGCCTTATTTTTATGATTCAAACTTAATTCCATATTTGTTTAAGTACCTGACGAATAAAACAAGGTTCTTTTGAGAATTTAACTAAACAACTTTATTATAGGCTAATAACTTTATATTCATAAAATAGATTTGAACATTTTAATATTATATAGATGTAAAACGATTATTTATTCATAACAAATTTTAAAGCTACATAAATGTAAGAAACTATGTATTTTCGCAAGCCAACACAGTTTTACACACATAAACATGTTATCTTTTCTCTATAATAAAGGATTATTAGGATTACTATAATAAACCCCAAAGCTGAGATGGTAAATAATATTAAACGTTGAAATTAAATTATTTCGTATATTTTATAACAGCATTTATAATAAAGGTTAAAAGAACCAGCAAGGCTCAGGTTTACACTTTAATAAAGACCTAACCTAAAAGTTAGAAATACAAATAATTGCTTCAAAAATTTAAATCAGCTGGTAATGGAAATATTGGAGCAAGCATCTGTTTTTTCCGTTATTTTATTCAATTGGTATGGTTATTAATGTAAATACATGTGTTGGTAAATCAACCTAGGCCTAACCTAAGATTTTTTTCCGACTAAATTTACAAATATTTAAATAAAAAATGTGTTTATCAAATTAATTGAAGCCTATTATGTTATTTAGTGATAGTGAAGCTTTTTGTTAGTAAAACTATTTATCCAATCAATCGGTTCAGTAGTTCCAGAGATTAACCCCCTATATACAAACAAATTTCAAACCTTTATAATATTAGTGTAGATAATTATAGTTAAACAAAAGGAAATACATTTTATTGGACGTATGTCCATGACTTACTGATTACATTACTATTTCCAAGATTCAATTACAATTTCTTTTCAAACTATTTTAAAACGGAATGCATTATCGGAAGATATGCTTTTCAATCACAAAGTATATAACAAAAATGACGCTTAAATAGGACTGGTTCTCATCATTTTGATATTATACCAAAAAATTCAGTAAACCGTACCAATATCTGGTGTGATAAAAGTGGCTCAGTTGGTAGAGCGTTACCACGGAATGGTAAAGGTCCTGGGTTCAAATCCCGGTCTTGGTCCTAAATTTAACCCTTGCTGGGGAAGTGTGTACGCAGAAAAATTATTACAAATTACAAATAATAACAAATAACACCACTGTAAGCTGCAAAAAGAATTAACATTGTTTTCAATATCGCATATACGAGGTATTCAGTCTATTGGTTCTAATTGTATTCGTCTTCTTGCATTAGATTTTTATAATCCCCATATCGCTATTAGAAAATCTGTCAAAATTGTTTAGGTTATTTATCTCGTTAAAATGACGAGGAAGGCTTGGAGTTGATAGCTTAGGAGTTGATTATGCACAATAATTGTGGTTTCAATGTGGACGAGCCGTGAGTTAGAGAACATACTTCCGTGCTAGGTCCGTGCGTGGTCGATAAATTTGTCTAGACCTTTATTCGGATTTTCAATGTTAATTAAAATACACATATATTGTATTGCTGTTAAATCAAAAGTACAAGAATGTATTATTAAATAAATATACTAGGTTAATAGAATGTTACTATAGAAACCAATATTATCGAGTCAAATTTAAAGTAAAAACACATTTACTAATCAAATAAGCCTGGGAATTGTTTAGCTTTATTTCAATATACAATATTTTTTAGTAGTCAACCGGTGTATTATCTCTACATATATTATAATGAGGTAAAGGTTTTTTTAACTTCCCGCTACCAATAAAGGGAAGTTATTGATTTCGGTCCGATTTTAGAAAGTCGAGTTTTCATTAAATCTCCACGTTTTGAGGTCCCAGGAAGCCATTCTGACTATTCCCGCCGAGGTGTCCGACCATGTGTGTGTGTGTGTGGGTGTGTGTGTGTGTGTGTGTGTGTGGATGTATGTGTGTAAATACATTTTTGTCGTACAGTTTCTCAAAAACGAATCAACCGATTGAATTCTACGACATGTCATTCGAAAGGGTGTATCAAAACTTAGATCTGATTAGATTTGAGAGTTAATCCATCGAGGCAATCCGAAGAAATTTAAAAAAATAACCTAATTTTTTTTGGAATTTTTATGTTTTTTAAAAATAACTTTAAAGCGTGCGAAAAAATCATAATAAAACCATGTATACAGTTTTTTTGCTTAAAAAACTGCGTCGACTGCTTTTTTGAAAATGAAAATCGGACGACGCATTCAAAAGTTATCGTTGTTTAAAAATTAACAAATTTTCGTTTTTTGGTATTTTTTGGTATTTTTTTTACATATCTTCCAGATTTCTCAACCAATCAATATAAACCTGTACATTTTATTTTTGTGCTTTAAAAACTGCGTAGAATGCTTTTTAAAAAATGAAAATCGAACGACGAATTCAAAAGTTATCGTTGTTTAAAAATTAACAAATTTTCGTTTTTTGGTATTTTTTGGTATTTTTTTAACATATCTTCCAAATTTCTTAACCAATCAATACAAACCTGTACATTTTCTTTTTGTACTTTAAAAACTGCGTAGAATGCTTTTTTAAAAATGAAAATCGAACGACGCATTCAAAAGTTATCGTTGTTTAAAAATTCACAAATTTTC
>JAGFPH010005292.1:58528-74499 GCA_018207615.1 Philaenus spumarius
AGATCTACCAGTTTTAGATCGCAGAGGGCAGTTATCCAGATAGCAGTCCATTATGGCCTCCTGAAGTGAGGAGGCCACTCGGTCCACGTCTGGAAAGGTTGCAATCGCCCCCGTCATGGAGCCGAGTACCGCCGACAGCTGATCCGAATAGGACCCCCAGTCGGTAGCCCTCGGATCCCTAAATAGTGCTTTTGTGTTGTGTGTTTCTAGTTGAAACATTATGTACTTGTGATCTGACAGGGAGGCTTCTGTTGATACGTGCCAGTCCCTAATCAGATTTGCTGTATTTTCTGTACAAAAGGTAATGTCTATGACCTCACTCCTGATTTTATTGGAGAAGGTCGGTGTATCGCCTACATTAACAATTTGTAAGTTATTAGACAAGAGAAAATCTAGTAATGACTCACCCCTTGTATTGGTGTCAGTGCTGCCCCATCCTAGATGGTGATGCGCGTTGGCGTCGCACCCCACCAGAAGCTGCTGCCTTCTGACAGTTGAAGCCTCCACCAGGAGTTCCAGGTCTCTAGATGGAGGAGGTGTACTGGCATCATATGGCAGATAAGCGGAGCTCAAAATTAGGCCCTGTTTGTCCTTCCCATTCTGCCAGTGGATTATCACTGTAGTGGTGTCTCTGGAACAAAAATCGATTAAAGGCAAGCATTGTACTCCCGACCTTGCAAGAATGCATTTTCGGTTGTTATTAATCGAGTTACAAAAAATAAGCTTACCTTCGGCATCTCCCAGTCCTGCGATCCGACCTCGATGGAGCCAAGGCTCCTGGATCAGCGCCAGGTCGATGTGTTTTTGCCGGAATGTTTGGCAGAAGGAGGCCGAAGCCGCCTTACTGTGGTGAAGGTTTATCTGCAGGACTTTCAGCATTGTCTCTTCCTGACAACAAGACAAGAGAGACTTGCCACAGTCCTACATGCGCCTTGCATCCTGCTGCCTTGATGGCTGCAAGAGACGAGTCGTCAACCAGGAAGACAAGGTACGGCCTTTGGGGTCCTCCTTTGTCGCCAAGGTCTTCCAGTCTTTGACCCTGAAGCTCGGGTTTTGCTTGTCAAGCATATCCTGGATCCTTTCTGGAGTCCCTGCCAGCTTGACAGGTGCTCTGAGGAACACCTTGGTAGCCCGCAGGATATCCTTTCGGTCACCAACGATAAGCTCAACATCCTTGCCCAGGGGTCTAATACTGGAAATGACTTTCGTCAACCAGAGTTTGGTATGAGAATTGGAGCACGAGATAATGAGTGCTCCTTTCTCCATGTACGAGCCTGAGAAGACTGGGTATGAGCCGTCCTCCAGACACTCGAACTTATCCATAATGGCATTTTCTAATGTTGTGCCCTGTTCCTCGGAGAATTTTTCTTCGGGAAAACATTTGGGCACAACTGCCATTTTGATGGAAGAGAGAGCTTCCTTAAACGATGATCCAGGTTGCGCCGATGTCGATGCACCATGCTCACCAGATTGTCTAGGTCGCTTCCTCTGTGTTTCAGTGGAAGGGGGAGTTGGAGCATCGGTTCTGCCGCGCTTCTGACCCCCTTCCATGAGTGCGGGAACATTGGCAGCTGTCGAGGCAGCACCTTTGTTCTTATGCTTATCAAATTTTTTTTTGGGGTCATACTCCCTGCCGTATTTGGCCTTGAGAGCACGCCTCCTATCTGATTTGGACATCCTAGGACGCCTCTGTTCCACCCTGAGCGAGACCAACTGCTTGGTAGCGTCCGTCAGCTCACTTGAAAAACCTGGGGTGTCAGGATTTTTCAGGAGGAGGTCTTCGTCCAGCTCAGAGCCCGACTCAACCTCCCCCTTACTAGGATCTACTTCCATGTCGACAGATCTAGAACCCTGCTCGATGGCTGGTTCTCGTCTGTCGACAAAAGAAGCAGATTCGGGTGCTTCTGTGTTTTGGACAAGGTGAGCATGCTCTGAGGCCGCTACCTGTCCTGAGTGACCGGCTGAGTTTCCAGTTGTTGGACTGGTTCTCTGCCGTGTTTTGTTTTTTTGTTTTTTGTTTTGGGTCCATATGATTCCCACGAGTAGAGCAGGGTAGTAAAGAGGTCCGCCGCACAGAGCCCGCATGCACGGTAAGGCTAAGTTTCCCTGAGAGGTCGCCTGGTATCTCAGGTATCCCGTTTCGATTGCAATATTTCGGTCATTCGAATAAAAAGTTGTATTATTTGACGTATTATAAAAGTTTGATTGATCTAAACTTGAGCTAAAAATGGAATCTAAATACGTTTCATTAGCTTGGTATGTATCTATGTAACGGAATCTTTTAACGTGAATTTCACCCCTTCAAAACATCGGATTTATTTCAAACTTTGCACACTTATCAAGGACCGATGACAATGCATTATTAATTTTGTTGGGTGTAGTAAGTGAGCACTGATCATGGTCCCCAGAACACGACGTGATTTTCACCCCTTCAAAACGTCGGATTGGTTTGAAACTTTGCACACTTATCAAGGACCGATGACAATGCAGTATTAATTTCGTTGGGTGTAGTAAGTGAGCACTGATCATGGTCCCCAGAACACGTTTTCGGGTGTCATTAAAAACTGTATATACCCTACATTGTGATTCACGACGATATGCAGAAACTTCGGGAGCTCATTAATTTTGTTGGGTGTAGTAAGTGAGCACTGATCATGGTCCCCAGACTAAAAAATAAGAAAGTAAATAACAGTTTAAAAAACTAAAAAATACGCTTTCAAAGCAAACCGGACTAAAATTTGAAAATAATTGTAAAAAATAATTGTAATCTCAATATGCGGAATAGCGTGCGAAGCACGCAATGCTTTGTGTGTTGAAGATACTCCCAATGTGCGGAATGGCGTGCGAACCATTTTGCAGCTATTCAGCACCGTCGTGAATAGACCTATTTCCCAAATTGTTGGTTGAAACCCTAAAACATAGGCCTATAAACTTAATTTTGGAAATTTACTCAACTCACGTCAGCGGTTCAGCTGCGTGGTCGAATTACTTACATTGCTGTTTACATTTCGACGTTTCCTTAGTCTTTACTCTTACACTAACCTTCTCCTGATTATCGACTTCCATGTTGCAGAAAGTAACAAGATCAAACCCCTCAGAGGGCGCCACTTAGTATTCAGTAAGAGCTACAAGAATATTTACTTTGAATCTTGATCAAATTTATGCAAAGTCTATCTATTACGTGCTTCAAATCATTTTGAGGTACAAAGTGTCTATGACATTGAATTTTTCTGCCTTTTTAATTTGGAGGTAGCTATTTTAATTAAAAGTGTAACTATACAATTTAGGAAACTATAAATAATATTAGTCTTTGACAAAGCATAATAATTTTTTACATTTAAGAAATTTAACAAATATCAAAAATCAAATTTCCTCTTTTAAATAGTAAACGAAATTCTTATAACTTTAAAACTGAGCGTTTGGGGCTTTTCTTTGAGGTAAGGGAACTGTGTCGGTATAACATGCTCAGAATCGGCTGTTGCATTAGTATTGCTTTCAGCCCATACTTAGCATTGCTGCCAACTCATACTTACAACAACTGTCCCAGTAAGTGTTTATGCATTAAATTAACAATAATTTATGATTAATAGTAATTAATAATTATTATTTATACTTTTTTAATCGTAAAATTAAAAGGAAACTTTCAATGTCAGATGTGGAGTTTGAATCTCATGAATGAAAACGGACTTGTTGACGGGCCAAACATTATTTTAACCAGAAAACGTTCTTCAGATAAGAACTCAGTATCCGTTGCCTCAACTATAAATTAAGAGAGACTAGTTTTTCACCCTAGAACACTAGCGTACGTAAAACTTACGTATAGCGCTGACATTTTTCCCCTCCCCTTCTCTCCCGTCCCTCTACCGCTGTAGCCTTTTAGCAGTGCTTTGGACAGTTATTTGCGTTTGAGACTGCTTGGTGGATTCGTTCATCTGTGTTAGTTTGATGCTGACTCTTTACTCCACTATCTATACAATACGTAAAGATTACGTATCGCTACTTTTAACAGTATATTTTACCACGTAATAGAAATGAAGTAGTTCCTCAGAATGGAAGAAGAACCTACTGTTCCATTTGTGTTTGGAAAAAGAAGAGGATGTCAGATACTTACTCCAGCTGCGGAAAAGTTATCTGTAGTGAACATCAAGTGAAAAAATGCCCTCAGTGTGTATAGGTTCCAAACAAATAAAACATATGTAATAAATAATATTTACTAATACAAATTATTTTATTAAGTTAAATGTCATGTAATTTGTTAAAGTTTTTGAAGTGATAACTTCTATTGGCCCGTTGGGCACTTTCGACTTGGCTATGTTTTCGAAATCTCGCGTCACTCCAGATTTCTCGCGAGATCTTGCATCACGCCAGATTTCTCGCGAGATCTCGCATCACGCCAGATTTCTCGCGAGATCTCGCGTCACGCTTTTGTTTAGACACAAGTCAGATCGTGGAGAGGGAATATTATTAATACATTATTTACATTTATTAGCATAGCAATCAAATTAACACATAAGAATTAGTTAATATAATATAACAGCTGATTTCGCCCATCATCTGTAATTCTTAAACAAAACCCAGCGTAGATTATATTTTGGGGTTATGTTTACAACTTCAACCATTAAAATTTCTTGTGATGTTAATTTTCTTATTATATTAGTTATACAACTAATGTAGGCTTCTATAACTATAAGTTATATGGGCTTCTACACGTTATAAGATTTGCTTTGGGGTTATAAACTGTATATAAAACTAACCTTTGATCATCAATATATTCGTTTATACAAATTTAAAGAAGGATACCTACTGTTTAACTTCGCAAACATTCGTACATCTTTGTATAACATATTTGATTATTAATTTCTTTACTGTAATATTAACAACTTCTAAATCATTTGATCTATCAATATGAAATAAAAGGTAACTAAAAGATAATATTTTTACCTTTCTTTAAATATATAATAACGGATATAAATAAACAATTTGAACAAATAGGCCTACAGTTTTATAATCCTTATAATTGTACACATTTACCGAGTTAAAAATCCCCGTAGTCATAGAAGTTATCACTTCCAACGTGTGGTCTTAAGCACACCCAGTTAATTTTTTTTATTTTAAATAGTAAAAATGATTCAATTTGTATATGTAGCTTTAATTTATTCGCAATTTTCCGGAAATATCCACATATTATAAGTTACACGTCGATATTACGTGTCGCTAGTAATAACGACATTCTGATTAACGCTAGGGTTGTAGGGTTAAAATAGAGTGTTGTATTTACGAAATGGGTACTTTTATCCATTTATTTCTCCATATGCACCATAGGCGACAAGAGGTACTTCTTCTAGGCTGGAAATCGTCTGCTATCACTATGCATTTAACCCTGTTTTATAATCGATTGTAGCTTGTAAAGGCCAAATTAAAGTACAATAGCCGCAATAAAACAGAATATCGATATTTGTTTACTCAAATGGCTTTTTTCAGTACTGAAAAATTATTGACTTCACCGACAACAAGAGGTCCCTTTTATTGTCAATCTATAAATTTATAAAAAATCCAAATACCACTCACTGACTCTTCACGAAATCTCAAAAACTACCTAACGGATTGCAATGAAATTTGGTATGTAGCTTCCTCTAGAGCCGTGGGTGCTCGCTAAAAAAGGTTTTTAATAAATTAGAAATTTTAGGGGGGGTTTGGGCGGGTCAAAGTTACTAAATCACGATTTCTTTAATACTACTGAACGGATTGGAATGAAATTTGGCTTCCTCTAGGGCCATATGTGCTCGCTAAGAAAGAGTTTTAAAAATTCTAAATTTTAGGGGGGGGGGGGGGGGTGGGGGGGAGTAAAAAGTTACAAAAAAAAAAAAACAAAGAACGGATTGGAATGAAAGCTTATGCGCTCCCTAAGAAAAGTTTTCTAAAAATTCGAAATTTTAGAGGGGCCTTGGGGGGGGGGGGTCAAAGTTACAAACAAAAACCACCGAACGGATTGGAATGAAATGTGGTATGTAGCTTCCACTATGGCCCTAGGTGCTAGCTAAGAAAGGTTTTAAAAACATTCGAAATTTTAGGTTGGGTTCGGGGAGTCAAAGTTACTAAACATACCCATAAGAAATGCATAGTGTAATTTTTATATTGATTGATATATTTTTGTTTTTTAATCTACATTTAACTTATATTTGTCTATCCGTGAAAAGCCGGATCGGGCAGCTAGTCACTTATATAACAATTCAATAATATACGCACACAGTACATATTTTAATTAATTGATTATTAATTTGTAAATGCCCTACTTCAAAACATTATGTAAGTGAATCAATAGGCTACAATTTTCGTTTCTTAATTTTGCTCTGCTTAAAAGCTGTATAAATAATCTAGAGTTTCTTCAAGAATCCGCTCCTCTTATAATTCAAAAAGCAACCTAGATACCTCAAGGCAGTCAGAAACCTAGTAAAGGATTACGTAACGAGTTTACTTATTATTCATCAGTGGCAAGATTAAAGTCTGGAAATTGAAGTTTAATAATAGAAGGAAGGTAAGTCTTCTACAGGCAAATTATATTTCAATGAAATCTGAGATGTGTCTTTATCAAGTAGAATCTGTCTTAGAATGTGTCTTAAAATTTGTAATTATCGTTTTTGAGATTTAAAATTGTGCCCAAGTAAATTATGTGTTCTATAAAATAATACAAGCTAAATGCGTGATGTAATTTTGGTTAAGTAGTTAAAACCATTTCCGCTCAAGTTGTCGGGGCAGCCCCGACACGCAACTAGGCTGCATGGACTCCAATCTCGGGCCGACCCTAACGTCGCTATGATTACATTTGGACGGACGTAGTAACTTTGATAATCACAAGGGTTGATGTTTTAGATGTGCTGCTATCTGTGGAATTTTCTCAGAACCATTTGAATTCAGTTTCTGTGGTAAATAAATATTAGAAAATGTAATGTTTGCCGTCTTTGGCCGCTCTGTAAACAGCTGTCTGCTCTCGCCGTTGTTTGGTTCCTACTTACTACGCAGTGTATTAGTGATCTTACACGTTGTTTAGTTCTGTTGTACTAGGTTATCGTATGTAATTTTACAGTTTAATTTTTAATATTGTTCTTTTTACAATCATGATTGTTGTGAAATAAAATGAACGAAGATGACGGCAGTTTGTTACAAAATGACGGGAGTGGCGACGGAACCGTTTCGAACCCGAGTGATTGCAATATTACCAAAACGTTTTGAAAAAAGCTTGACTTACTAGTTTTTACCTAAATAATGCTGTTGTTAAGCAATCAAATAAATTGATGAGGCAATTTTGTACTAGTGTCAAAACTATTATTTTTTCATAAAATTTTTTTTAATTGTTATTTTTTTATAATGTATTATTGTGTCCCAAATATTTGTAAATCACTTACTTTTTTAACTTCCCGCTAAGAAAATTGAAAATTTTCTAAAATCGGGAAGTTATTGGTTTCACCCCGTTTTTCGAAAATCAAGTATTCATCAGATCTCGACGTTTTGAGGTCCAAGGAATCTTCCCTGACCACTCCCGAGAGGGTGTCACCCTGTCTGTATGTACGTGTGGGTGTGTGTGTGTGTGTGTGTGTGTATGTAAGTATGTGACCCGCTTATAACTTTTGAACGGCTTAACCGATTGGATCCTACCAAACGGCGTTCTAAAGAGTTCCATCAAACTTAGATTTCCTGAAAATTTCAACTAATTCGTACTGGTAGGTTCTGAGAAATTTCGAAAAAACTAAGAAATAAATTTTTTTCAAATCAGGTTTTTTTTTGGAATAACTTCTAAACGGTTTTACCAATCAATTCCAAAATCTAATCAACTTTTAACCTTGAAAAGCCACGTCGATCGCTACCAGTCCGGTCAAAATCGGTTAATTCGTTCGTGAGATATCGTGAACGAAAGAAAATAAAAAAAAGTGTTTTTTCTCAATTTCTCCGAAATTTTTAATCAGAAAAATTTTTGTTGTCGATTCTTTCAATGGACTCAAAAAATTGCATCGAATGCCGCAAATCACATAAAAATCGGTTGATTCATTCGCGAGATATCGTGAACGAAAGGAAATTAAAAAAAGTGTTTTTCCTCAATTTCTCCGAAACTTTTCATCTGAAAATTTTTTGTTGTTGATTCTTTCAATGGACTTAAAAAACTGCATCGATTGCCGCAAATCACATAAAAATCGGTTGATTTATTCAAAAGTTATGGCAGTTCAAAATTTCCAAAGCGGGAAGTTACAGGGATGGCCTTTAGGGTCAACCGTTTTCCACATGTTTTTATAAGGATTTAGACAACAGAAAACAAATATTCTTCTTTCAGTTCAAAATATGTCAAAAATTCTTGTTATTTCCCGGTTTTGGTTACAAAATTGTATTTGTTCCAATAAATAAAAATTCTAAAAATATGCTTGAAACTAAAAACATATGTTTTATTTAATACCAATCTATACTTTAGTCATAGAAGAAACTAAAAAAAAAACACACATCAGCCTTTTAGAAATGAGAGAAATACTTTTTTTTTATTGAACAAATTAAATATGCAATTTTCGCTCAAAATTAAATGGAGCTGATTTGAAACAGGGTCCCTAGGTAATAAGAGTGGAAAGTGTTAAACTATTTTAACTTTTAAGTTAATAAAATGCAACGTTCATTATATCTTTATACTGGCTATGTTAGAAGAACTTATATGCTGAACAAAAGAGATAGACCAACAAACAAATTGATTCAAACTTGTGTAAAAAATGTCATTCAATATCTATTAATTTCATGCCAAGACTTTATACCGTACAATCAGCAGAACGTTTGCAAACTACCAATACGTCTCCAGAGACATTCTCTAGTGTATTCCCGCTATGTCTATTGTCTATTGTTTGAATAGTCCTAAATGCTACATCGTTATTATTATTAATTGAGGAAAGTACATAATAATACTTGGTTCACTGCATTTCTCTGGATTATTAGTGCAGTCATTGAAGCGTTATTGCTCCGAATTTTTTTACTGTGAACCGATTTGCATGAAATTTTGGAATTAGGCTCATCTGAACTCCGCACCCACCCTGGGGTTGGTTGCCACCCCTTCTCGGTGGTGTACATTTTCTTTTTCAAAATAATCTCAGATATCGATAGAAGGCCTAATTTAAAGCAAAAAATCTTCTATAAAGTTTTTTAAAAAACCCAATACTTTTCAAGTTATTGGCAATTGAAAATTCGGAATTTTTTCACGTTTTTCATCGTTTTTTTTGCAAATATCTCCAAAAATATGCATTTTACCGAAAATTTTATAATGAACAAAATTGTAGCAGATAAAAAATTGAACAAAGAGGTTTTTATAAAGTGTTCTAAGTGCAATAATAAGCGAGATATTAAAGATCAAAGCCGTTTTTTATTTTGTCTGAAATTTAATCGATGTGTTTAATGCTATCTAGCGGCGAGCAGATACATTTTATGCATTCTAATGAAATAGGGTTTTGTAATGCTTGAAATAAGCTTTAAAATGAGCACTGTAACAGTCTTTTTCACGTAAAATGAGTGAGCTGTATTGCAAATAAGAGGAACATCTAATGTTTTTTTTTTCTTTTAAATCAATGGGTTTAATAAGTGCCATTTCCATAAAAATTAAAATTAATGTTATTCCATCTATAATTAACTTTAATATAAAGAGTTTGATGGATTCTAGCAGTTTGGCTGCTTTAGGACACATATTGTTAAAAAAAATCACGATTTTAAGAAAAATTTCTTTTCGAATTTAAAAAAAAAACACCTTTTTTTCATAATATCTCAAAAATGATGAAATATACGTAGAAAAGTATAATGATAAAAAATGTAGGTTTTTTTCTGACAATTTTTTTTTTTTTTCTGTCACTCAAAAATTGTCGGAGATATGATTGTTTGAAGAGCGCGCGGCAGCGCAATCACAGTCTCTCTTGAGCCCTTTCACCCTTCACCGTTTTAAAATAAAAGATTTTTCACTATATATTGTAATGAAAAAAGTTGTAGCTCTTTTAATTACCTTTAAAATGGTTTTTTATAAGTTGTGATAGCATCAAAATTGAAGGAGTTATGGTCAAAAACTAGTCGTATTTTTTCTACTAAGTAAACTGAAAATTTCGGAGTGTGAATATTTGGAGCAAAGTGAAAGTACACAGTAATAGAGACCCAAAACTATTGTCTTATGTATATACATACATATTATGGCACATATATTATGGAAACGTAGGCATGAATACATACCAACGTTCATATATGTATATATAACACATTTGAGTGACGGTAAGTATGTGTATTGCTCGGAGGGGACAACCACGAAAAAGCCAGTTGATCAGCTGTGCGTGCTCCGTTTATTCGTTTCGAATTTCTTAAATATATATGCTATACAATGTGACCAGTATATTTCCGCCTGCAAAGGAATGAGAACGTGTTTAATGTAATATTTTAACTAGACGCCCAATTTCAACACATTTTGTTTAATAAAAAAATGTAAGTACATAAAAAACTGTTCTTTTTTTAATTAGATCTTATTAAAATTGTGCCATAAAATTGTATTATTGTAAAATCTAATGAAAATATAATATATCGAATTATAAAAGCAAAAGACGTTTCATTAAATTTCTTATGGAAGAACTAGAAAAAAATCTATTAAATGCTGCCAAGGTGAAGGTGAAGCTGACGAACTAATTGTTGATACAGCAGTATCATTTAGTACTGACTTGACAAAAATTATTGTTGCAGAAGATGTAGATATTTTAGTTATTTTAACTGCCCGGGCTGTAGATGACGAAGAAATTTTATTTTTAAAATTAGGCAAACAAAGCGTGCAAACAGCAATATATTCATCGAAAAGTTTAGAAATAAACTACCCAAATAGTTCGAAATTGATTCTTTTTGCACATTTTTTAACTGGGTGTGACTCAACTTCGGCGGCATATAATAAAGGCAAAAAAAATGCATGGATCTTTTAGAACGAAGGCAAGATTTGAGAAATAAGGCACAGATATTTTTGAATAATAATACATCTGAACTCGAAGATATTTTAGAGGCTAGTAGATATTGCATGGTATGTTTATATGGACTTGCTAAAGACATACAACCAAATAAGCTGAGTCCAGTAGAAAACTTATCAGAATATCTCGAAAAGATGCGGTATGAAAGTTTTGTTAAAGCTGCTACGAAAAACACTGCCGTAAAATTATCATCCTTAGTTCCAACCGTTGGTGCCATAAATGAGCATACTAAGAGGGTTTATCTTCAAACACAGATTTGGCTTAGCAACAAAAACATTCATCCAACGGATTGGGGGTGGGTCATGAATGAAGGTTTATTAAATCCAATTAAATCTGTAGATCCACCTGCACCACAAGAACTTCTGAAAATGATTTTTTGAAACTGCAAAAAAGGTTGCGGAGCCTCTTGCGGATCCAGAAGAGTTGGTCTGTTTTGCAATACTACTTGTGGAACGTGCAGTGGAGATAACTGCCAGAATAGCCCTCCAATTCAGCCAGAAGAAGATGACAGCGACTCCGACATTGAGTCATGAAGGATAATGTTTTTTGTTTTATAAAATTGAATGAAAATTATGAATGACTATGGGTTTTTATGGTTTTTTATGCATTGTCATGCTCTTGTTGCAGTATTTTTTAAATGTATTACTAATTCAATCTGGTACAGTTTTAGACAACTTGTAAGTTTACATTTTATTCAATAAATGGTGATTTCTTACTCTATAATTAAATTATTTTTAAATGTCTAATCATATATATGTACTGTTTTAATTTAGGGGTAGTTTTAAGGGTTGAAAAGCTAGAGAATATGATAATCATTTTCGAGAATGTGGAATAACATTTAAATCCTTTTCATTTCATCAAAAGAATTTTTTTTAACAATTTTTTATCAAGGGGTTGTTTTTAAGGGTCGAAAGGGGGTTAAAAATTCGATAATTAAGATAGAGAACATAAAATATTATTTACTCTATACTTAAATCTTTTTATGTCATACCAAAGTATTTTTTTGTGATTTTTTCAATTTAGGGGTTGTTTGCAAGGGTTGTAATGTTTTCGAGGGGTTGAAATGATTTTAATATGAGGTAATTGTGTTAGAAAACACTTTACAATTTCACCCCTTAATTTTAAACACGTTTTCTAGAGATAAATTGGCTCAATGTCAATTTTTCCATTAAGGGGTTGTTCACACCCCTTAAAAAAAATAGGCGGAGGTCAGATCATTGTCACTTTTGAAGTTAAGGGTAAGATAAGCCTAATTCCAAAATTTCATGCAAATCGGTTCACAGTAAAAAAATCGGAGGTAAGACCCTATTTTTCGCTTCAATGACTGCACTATATCAAGGTTTGTCATATTTAAATAAAGTTTTGGTTAAACAATTATCTCTCAGTAAATTATGTTATTTCCATCGCTTGAAGCGTTTAAAAGTGAATGTTTCTACTGATCGAATTTACATAGGAAAAATGAGCTATTGCAGTGGCCCTTATGGTAAGACCCAAGGTCGGAAGTAGCAAATGAGCACCGATCATGGTCCCCAGAACACGTTTTGGGGTGTCATTAAAAATCATAATATATATATATGTATATATGTATATATGTGTTCGCACTCTAGCGGCCGCATTTTAAGTCCGATTTGGTTAACATTTGGTACACATGTTGGATGTCTACGTCGTTCAGACGAGTTCGTTAGCAAAAAAAAATCCAACAATCGGAAGCACGTCTTTTGACCGGAAGTAAAAATTTTTTAGATTTTTCCTACGAGAATGAATTTGTTTTTGAGTCTTTTCTACAAATATAAATGTAGGATGTTATTCTGTACATTCTGTTTTTTACGCCACCTTATAGCTCGCTTGGCATATAAGCGTATCCACTTTCAACACTTACCTGATACATTCTATCAGTTAATAATTCGACCTCGCAGCTGAACTGCTGACGTGAGTTGAGCAAATTTCCAAAATTAGGTTTATAGGCCTATGTTGTAGTTTTTCAACTAACAATTTGAGAAAAAGGTCTATTCACGACTTTGCCGAATAGCTGCAAATTGGTTGGCACGCCATTATGCATTCAATACACAAAGCATTGCGTGATTCGGACGCCAACCCCCATATTGAGAGCATCTTCAATACACAAAGCATTGCGTGATTCGGACGCCAACCCCTGTATTGGGAGTATCTTCAATACACAAAGCATTGCGTGATTCGGACGCCAACCCCCGTATTGGGAGTATCTTCAATACACAATGCATTGCGTGCTTCGCACGCCAACCCCACGGTAGAATCCACCACCTGGCTTTAAACCGGGTACGTCTATGGTATTTTACTTTTTGATTGATTTTGGGGGAACCAAGTGAGCTATAAGGTCAGGTAAAAAAACATCCTACATTTATATTTGTATAAAAAACTCAAAAACTAATTCATTCTCGTAGAAAAATTCTCAAAACATTTTTACTTCCGGTCGAAAAACGTGCTTCCGATTATTGGATTTGTTTGGCTAACGAACTCGTTGGAGCGACGTAGACATCCAACATGTGTACCAAATCTGAACTAAATCGGACTTAAAATGCGGCCGTTAGAATGCGAACACATATATATATATGTCTTATTAATGATACCCCAAAACGTGTTCTGGGGACCATGATCGGAGCTCATTTGCTACTCCCGACCGTGGGTCTTACCATAAGGGCCACTTCAATAGCTCATTTTTCCTATGGAAATTCGCTAATAACCATGGTAAATGATACATATCGTTTATTACGTAGCTGAAAATTATACAGGGACAATTTAATAAATATGATATGTGATTTGTACAGTTCAGTGATTTTATTTATGTAAAATGACCACATCAGTTTTTCAAACTGTGGTTAATTAAACCATTTTAAAGGTCACTATTTATAATAGCTAAGACGATTTGGTTGAAGGTATTGTTTCTCTTAGACCTTAAGCGTAAGCTAGTATTAGTAGTTCATCCAAGTAAATAGAATAAAGCGAAATAGATAGAAAAATAAATTATTTTACACTAATCATTACCACTTTGAATAACTTTGGACAGATATTATAAATAATGACTAGATGAGTGAATACTTCATTAATCAATTTTGACCAAATTTGGGAGATATTGCTACCATAAATTAAGAATGTTACGGATATTTACTAAGGGTTTTTTTAGATTGCTAATTTGCTATATTACTTTAAGTTTGTTAGCGGTATAATATTTGTTGTACAAATTTTAAATTGTGTATTTTACCATCGTCATTGAATTGAATAGATTAGTCAAATATTTGTATGATACACTGTTAGTATTGTTTATTAAGAGGATTGTCCAAGGTGCCATGTGTTCATAAATGAAAAATTGTCATGAAATTCTATCAATAGCATTCTATGAAAGTAGTGTTGTCATCGCATATTAAATGCTTTTAAAGGTATTGAATAATGTATGCTCCTGAAGGCCTTTTGTGTGTTCACTCAGAGATAGAGAAAGAGATAAATTATTCATATTGTCCGTATCCAGTGGTTGCTGACGTTGCATTTGTTGTATAGACATTCACGTTCATAATATCAACAAACAAAATAAATTAGAAGAACAAATATGCCCAACATATTTTTTACTTGTAGTATCCTATTTATAAACCATTTTACAGATTATATTGCTTGTTAGTATCTGAGATCCGTTAAATCCACAGAATGTTTTAAAACTTTGATAAAACTTAAACGTAACTGATACAATTTTAAGAAATTAGCTTACATTAAGATCCCTAATCCTATTACTTTAAATGAGCAATTCTTGGATCTTTGTATCTTTGTATCTGTCGCGGATCTCGAAAACGGCTCTAACGAATTCAAATAAATTTTGTATTTAGGTGTAATTTTGATTTTTAAGTACACCCATATAGTTGTATTTCGTGTAAAAACGCAATTTTTTGAGGGAATCTAATTTAAAAGTTGAAAAATTTTAACATAGGGTCTTATGGGTTGCCATGTTGGTTACAAAATAACAACGAAATAGTAAATAAAGCAATCAAAACAGCTGTTTATAAACAAGCCATGAGATTGAGTACTATCCAAAATCAGCTGTTCATTGGATAGTTTTTAATTACTGTTAAAAAACAATCTAATTTATACTGTTTAAGCAGATTAGAATTAGAATAAATTGTTCCTGATTTAACAATTTATTTTGTCAAAAAAAAGTTAACTTTGCAAAAATTTATAAATTCTAATTTTGTAATATAGGCCTGGCTCATTTCTGAAACATAGTATTGAGGTTATGTTTACTACTGTATATTTAGGCCTGGTTTCAAAACTTTAGTTGACAGAAGATAGTAGAACTAGGACTAAAATCGTAATGAAAGCCTCTCACGTTTCTAAAGCGTTTCTAAAGGTTATAATTAATCTTGTAATTACTGTTAATATATTTAAGCTTGGTTTCATAATTTTACAAACGAGCCAAAGATTAACGAAATTCTTTAGCGAATTTTCCATCATTTTTTCCCCTTTTTTTTCTTTGGTTTAACGTCCTGCTGTTTGCACTTAAGGCTAATGATGACGGGACCTACAGTTTTGCGTGGAATCCAAACCACAGCCAACGATATCTGTTAAGAAACCATTTAGAAAATTATTCGGGTTCAATGGGAATTGAACCCGGAACTTTTCCATTGATGGTTGCCATGACGATTGATAAAGCATTGACGCCTTAACAACCTCTGCCATCGTGGCCTATTGCGAACTTTCCAACTGCGAGCGAAACGAAGCAACCATCTGAGGCCAAAGGCCGAGGCGGGGTTGGGACGCGAAGCGTCCAGCAGAGCCCCTAGTATTTTATTAATTCCAGAAAATATATGGTCTAAAGACAATTCTGTCAGTTGCAGTGTTACATTTTCACACACACAATAAACAGAAGAAACTACTAATATTAGAGGAGATCATTCTATGTTTAAATTTCACCTCAGTTACATACTCGGGCACGAAAAATACTCGAAT
>JAGFPH010005292.1:74599-90661 GCA_018207615.1 Philaenus spumarius
GCATGTAACTTTTACTGTACTTTAAAGTTAGATAGATATTGATTTTCGAAGACGATTTTTTGGTAGATCCTTCTTGTTGAAAGAATAGTAAAGTAGGCCTACAATACTTGATTCTGGCGTTATTATTGTATTATTTATTTTTTCAGTCTAAATTTGTAATTTTTAGGTTACTATCAGATATTTAGTTTTTTTTTTACTTTTGGGGAATGACAATTGAACTGAAGGTTTAAAATAGTAAAACAACGTAGGTAACGTTTTTGTAATTAATCTTTGTTTGATTTGTATATGGAATTATTCTACATATATATATGTTTTATAATAACAAAAAACATAATCTATGTATAAAAGTAAATTCCTACTCACTCACTCGCTCACTCACTGACTCATTACGAAATCTCAAAAACTACTGAACGGATTTTAACGAAATATGGTATTTAGCTTCCTCTAGGGCCCTAGATGCTCGCTAAGAAAGGTGTTAAAAAAAATCGAAATTTTGGGGGGTTAGGGGGAATTAAAGTTACTAAAAAAAATCGAATGGATTGGAATGAAATTTGGTATGTAGCTTCCTCTAGGGCCCTAGGTGTTCGCTAAGAAAGTTTTTAAAAAATTTGTAATTTTAGGGAGGGTTTGCGGAGTCAAAGTTATTAAAAATCACCATCAGAAATTCATAGTGTAATATATTTATTGATATATACTTTTTTGTTAATATACATTTAACTTTGATTTCTCTAACCGCGAAAAGCCGGATCGTGCAGCTAGTATATATACAAAATTCAAATACCACTCACTGACTTACTCATCAAGAAATCTCAAAAACCACCGAACTTATTGGAATGAAATGTAGCTTTCTCTAGGGCCCTAGGTGCTCGTTAAGAAATGTTTAAAAAAAATTAGACATTTCAGGGGGGGGGGGATCAAATTTACTAAAAAAAAACACCGAACGGATTGGAATGAAATTTCGTACGTAGCTTCCTCTAGGGCCCTAGGTGCTCGCAAAGAAAGGTTTTCAAAAAATTCGAAATTTTAGGGGAACTTGGGGGTGTCAAAGTTACTAACAATCACCTTATTTAACTTTGATTTATCTCTACGTGCAAAGCCGGATCGGGCCAGCTAGTATGTTATAAGTGTATACTGATGTTCCTTAAATCAGTGCAACGGTTTTGTGGTCATATCAAAGTACACTTGACAGGCTCAACTAATTCTAACAATGGCGTTGCTTTTCAAGTTAAAGTGATTTAAAATGGCATGAAGATGAAAGTTAAAATTGTTGTATATTGCTTTCAATAATGGATTACTGAGTAAAATTATTATTCGAATAATAATTGTTTATAATCTATATATAGATTACTAGGGGAGACCCCTGCGTGCTTCGCACGCCAACCCCCAATGGAACCTTCTAAAAACATACGTTATGTTTTATTTTTATTTATAATAAAGTTGTAGTATTAATAATAACCTCAAAACTAAGATGGTAAATAATGTTAAATGTTCAAACCAAATTATTTCTTATATTTTATAACAGCAGTTAATAATAGTTAAAAGAACCAGCTAAGCTCAGGTCTACACTTTAAAACCCTAACCTAAAAGCTAGAAATACAAAAATAATTGCTTCAAATTTAGAAATCAGCTGTTAATGGAAATATTGAAGCAAACATCTATATTATCTGTTATTTTATTCAATTGGTTGCTATGGTAATAAATGTAAATACATGTGTTGATTTATCATTCTAGACCTAACCTTAGAATTTTTTCCGACTAAATTTACAAATATTGAAATAAAAAAAGGTTTTTATCGAAATTAATTATTGCCTATGTTACTCAGGGATAGTGTAGCTATTTATTAGTAAAACTACTTTTTTCAATCGGTTCAGTAGTTCCAGAGATTACCCCCTACATACAAACAAACAAACAAACAAACAAACTTTACCTCTTTATAATATTAGTATAGATTAGGAATTCATTAATAAAATCAAGTTTATAATAAGTGTTCACTATCTATACACAGTTTTTGAAACAATGCATACAAATTGTTTGAACTTAGATTTTGTAGGCAAACTTTAATCACGTTTCAATTTGTATGAGGAAAACTTATTAAACTTTAACCCGACTTGGTTAATTTCTTCTGCACAAAACCTCGAGACAGCGATAGAAGAATACTTGGTCAAATGAACTGGATTACTTGTACATAGACTGTTTTAATTACAAACAAAAGACAGTGTTCATTCTTTTCAAACCTAGTATTAGGAAAACCTGTAAAATATATGTATTGTTATTTATATTTTCTCTTATACTGAGTTTTAACTTGTTAAAATACATTCTATTCTATTCTAACTCAAACTCATTGTTTCAAGTCAACTTCTTTGGTCGTAACTTTAAAAGATGTAAAAGTTTGCTAACAAAACAATTTAAAAAATATGTTATAACTGTTGCCTAAAATCATAATTTAAAATTCGTTTAATCAACTCCTATAAAAGCGAGTGTACGTGAGTAACATTTCATATAACAGCTGTTTTCACCCATCATCTGTAAACCCAGGTATATTATACTTTGAGGTTATGTTTACAACTTCAATCATTATAATGTCTTTGTAAAGTAGATTTTTTTAAATATTAGCTAAATAACTAATGTATGCTATAATATATATTATAATATTTGGTTTGAGGTTGTAATAAATCATTTGGTAACCTCAAATAAATCAAAAATTGTCGCTTAGTTTCAAATCGTCCTTTATCCATTTTTTTCGAAATTGAGTTACTGGTTGCATGACATTCTTGATAATATTTACTACCAGATTCAATCAATAGTTTGTTTCAAAACGTCTTTTAAATAATTTAAAATAAATATAAAAGATGTGATAAATGCTTGTTTGGTTCCAAAATGTCCTTTATCCAATCCAACATGGCTGCCGCTAATCACGATCTATTTTCTTACTTCCTCTATCCTTACTTAATGTAATGGGTGGATTCTATTTTGGATTCAAACTTGGCTTTTATGCGCAATGTAGCTAAAACTGATTTCACTTTATTACAAAACATGCTACCTCTTTGTACAATTATCTATGACTGAAATGTGTTGTGGAAGAACTACTGATCAACTGGTGTAAAAGTCTAATACATTTGAGGATAGGTTATGTTTTTATGTAACCGTAAAGTCATCGTGTTTTTGCCGTATTGTTGATTGATTTTGTAGTGTTATTTGTTGTTTTTTTAGTGTATATCGTGGTTAGTTTTTTTTGTTAATTTACTGTTTTAAAATAACCTAACATCTAATTTAGTGTTTTTTTCAATTGGAGATTTTTATAAAGTTGTAAAAACTAAGTCTAGCTCCATCAGGCTTGTTAAGGTAGGCCTAGCTGCAAGAGTGATTCATGATGGATACAGATGAAATACAACCTCAAACTATTGAAGAGGAAGTAATGGAAGGAACAAAAATAACTCCTTGTGCTAAAAACAAAGGTAGGAAAAAGATGAAAGATCCAACTAATTGGAAAAGAGAAGTCAAGAAAAGAAAATTGTATGCTTCAAAGACTTTACCTAACCTGCCACAATGTAATCACTCTAATGATGTTTTCACTTGTAAAGACCTAAAAGTGCAAGATATTCGGAAATTTCATAAAGGTTATTATGAAACTAAAAACAAAGTCAACCAAGACAACTACATACTTAAATATACTGTAAGTGAAACCCCTAAACGCCAGAGAGTCGTAGGAGAACAGCGCAAGAAAATAACAGAAAACTGGAACACGTACTTAATCCCACACATGAAATTGGGACGACCAACTTTAGTCAAAGTATGTAAATGGGCGTTTTGTAACATACTAGGTATATGTGAAAAAAGAGCCCAACGAGTGTGCAAGCGGCACTTCCTCTCAAGAAAGTTAGCTTCAGAAAATAGGGGTGGTGCTCACAAGTATCAGTTGTTTGAGGCCAAAAGACGTGCTGTTACAACCTACACCACCTACAATTTATCGAGAACCTTTGCCCTATTGAAAAGCATTACTGCAGAAACAGTGCGGTTACACGTCAGTATTTTGCTAGCCATCTTTCAATAAGCAAATTTCACAAAGTGTATAGCACTAACGTTGCACATGAACTCCAAGTGCCTTACTCGTATTTTTATGATATTTTTGTCAAAGATTACATTTTAAGCTTTGGTTCACCGTCAGTAGATAAATGTACAAAATGGATTCAACTTCAACTTAAGTTAAAAAGTGGAGACCAATCAGTAGAAACGGAATACAGGCTTCACAGAGCAAGAGCAGACTGTTTTTTCACTCAACTTAAGACACAAAATAATTTGATTGTCAAACAAATTTGGTTTTACCAAAAATACCGGATCAAGCAGCCTACTACAGCCGGCAATTCTATCTAAATAACTTTACAATTTGTCAAGGTACATCGAAAGATAAACAGACTAAAGAAAATGTATTTATTTATTACTACATAATCTGTCTACAAAAAGAGTTCAAATGAAATCTCATCAGCTGTGTTTCATCGATTGAAAAATGCTGACCTTCAAAATGTCTCTATTGTAAAGCTTTTCGGCTATGGGTGTGGAGGACAAAATCGAAATAGTGCAGTGATATGTATGCTTCAATATTGGTTAGTAAATGAAGCATCAGCCAATGTTAAACAATTTTGTGTGATATTTCCTGTTCCCGGACATTCATATATGCCACCTGACCGTGTCTTTGGACGGATTGAAAAAGATATTAAAAACTATGAAACCATTATCAATCATGAAAAATACATTGAAATATTTCTGGAATGTGGTACCACAATAAGTATGACAGAGAGTTGCAATATTTATGATTGGAAGGCAGTATGTGAAAATTATATGAAAAAACCTCAAAACTGGCACTTTAAATTTTCCAGTACCAAAAGGTTTTTCATAACACGAAGTACTGTTCCAAATAGTCAAGTACTTGTTGCAGGTGAAACTTGGTACAATACAAATCTTGGTCAGCCTAAAAAAATTATAAAACCCAAAGTTTAAAGTTGAAAAATTCCAACTTCATTTGCTATTTCCAGGAGTTGAAGATAATGTTGAGTCGGAAGATGAAAATGAAGGAGGAATAATGAATGATGCCGAAGGGTTTTAAAACTTTGTAAAAATATTTGTTTCTATTTATTTTATTCTTATGTTACAACAAGTTATGATTTTCATAGTTATTCAAGAATATAAACCTGAGATTTTGTGGAACACGGTTTTGTTTTTTTATTCAAAATGACCTTTATCCTTTATTATTATTTTCAAAACGTCCTTTATCCTTTATCCAAACAATTTTATTAAATTACTTAATATCTCTATAAGATATCATTGTTGTGTTTGTTTATAATTTAACTAAGCTTTTTAATAAATAAAGAGAGAAAAAAATTACTAATAATAAAAAGAATTACATTTTTAGGGCCTTTTTTTAGTTTACTAACATTTTTGTTGATTGGACAAAGGACGAGTTGAAAATAAGCGAATTCTATATAAATACAACCTTTTATCATCAATAGATTTGTTTATACAAATTTAAAGAAAAAATACCTATTCCTTTAACTTCAGAAACATTCCTACATCTTAACACCTGATTTCAGCCATCACCTGTAATACACAAACCCAATGTATATTGTAGTTTGGGGTTATGTTTACAACTTCAATCGTTATAACCTTTTATCATCAATTATTTGTTTAGGCCTATACAAATTTAAAGAAGAGATATATTCGTTTAACTTCGGAAACATTCGTACATCTTCGTATAACATAAACATATTCGATTATTAATTTGTTTACTATAATATTAATAACTTCTAAATCATTTGATCCATCAATACAAATAAAAAACAATTGAAAGATAATATTTGTATCTTTCTTTAAATATATAATAACGTACATAAATACAAAATGTTAACAAACAGGCCTACAGTTTTATAATCCTTATAATTGTACACATTTACCGACTTAAAAATTTCCATCAGTATAGTTATGTAGGCCTAGATAAGTATTCCTTAATGTTGTTTTTTAATAGCTTGTTTTTTAAACGATGTATTTCTGATGTGTATCTAATTAATCAGCCTGTGATTTTCATCGGGGCTTACTAGTATTGCTAATAATGAAAAGGTATAAGACAAAACCAAAATATAATTTAAATAAATAAATTGTAAACATTCGATGATGTCACGTTTTTGAAAGTGTGGTATTAACACGAGGCTTTGTTGTAAAGTTTGTAGAAACAAGAGGATAGATTTTGTAAAGGTAATTGTATAACTAATTTATAGGCCTACAACAGTTTAATCAATGCGAACACGATTACGATAAATTATTTTTAACACATAATTACTGGAACAAATTGCTTAGCTTGTAGAAGAAAGATCATTTTAAAAATTTGCATTCAATTTACCCACACGTGCGTAATTGTTAAAGCATTCGTTTACAAAAACAATTCACTCGGGTTTCTATGGTATTCAACTAAAATGTTAACAATATGATCTACATCGTTTTTCAGTTTCTGTAGAATTATTTCCAGATTTGTAAATCCAAACAAAAGTACAGTAATTAGATACTTTTAAACTGTAATTAGTTGAATTCGTTGTTTAGAGTTAATTAATTCATGTACAGAGTAAAACATAAACTAATCGATGTTCACACCTGTTGTTACACCTTTCGATCTCCTGTGGTTGTCCAATAATTACATATTTATCGACTAAAATTATATAATTTATTTAACCGAAATTTTAAATAAGTCTAACTTTGTTTTTTGTTAAATTTAAACCAACTTAGTTACTATACCGAGCAGCTTATAACGGTTACTGCTTCCAATATAGTCGATGTTCTTATCAGTTTGTTTCCATCACTATTTCAGGAATAAATTAAAGACAATTAACTGTAAATAAAATTCTATTACAAAGTATCAATTATTATATTCATGAAATTGCGAGCATCGTTGAGATATGTCTTTTTAGTGAATTTATTTGAAACCAACTACTTGTATATTTTTAAATTTTCATTTATATTGACCGAATTGTACATACTGATTAGCGTGAGAAATTTAACATAATAAAATATAAAACAGCTAATTAAGTCACTAGTTTCTACAACTCGACCCAGTTTTAGATTATTCATATCCTTGATAAACCTTATGAGTGATTTATATTTAGAAACTTAATTTAAACTAGAATTAGTGCATAAAAATGGTTGTCTAATTTGAATCAGTAAAACAAATAATTCGACCACGCAGCTGAACCGCTGACGTGAGTTGAGCAGATTTCCAAAATTAAGTGTATAGTCCTATGTTTTAGGGTTTCAACCAACAGTTTGGGAAGTAGGTCTATTCACGACGGTGCTGAATAGCTGCAAAAATGGTTCGCACGCGATTCCGCATATTGGGAGTATCTTCAATTAAAAAGCATTGCGTGCTTCGCACGCCATTCCGATTATTGGGAGTATCTTCAACACACAAAACAATGCGTGCTTCGCACGCCAACCCCCGTATTGGGAGTATCTTCAATACACAATGCATTGCGTGCTTCGCACGCCAACCCCACGGTAGGGTCCACCACGTGGCTTTGAACCGGGTACTTCTATGGTATTTTACGTTTTGATCGATTTTGGGGGGACCAAGCGACCTATAAGGTCGCGTAAAAAAACAAAATGTGCAGAATAACATCCTAAATGTATATTTGTAGAAAAACTCAAAAACAAATTCATTCTCGTAGGAAAATCTCAAAAAAATTTTACTTCCGGTCAAAAAACGTGTTTCCGATTGTTGGATTTTGTTGGCTAACGAACTCTTCTGAGCAACGTAGACAAACAACATGTGTACAAATGCGGCCGCTATAGTTCGAACACATATATACATATATATATATATATATAGTAAAATTAATAATAAGCTCTATAAATGCATACTTTGAGAAACGCATTGTGAAAAACATAGGTAACAAAACAAATTATAAAAAAAATTGCTGGTATTTTGTAACATATACTCTAGAAATGAACTCTTCCAATAAATTATTAAATTTATTTATTTGAAGTTTTTTAAAGTATCAAAATTATTTATGTTTATATAACGGGTGTCCGGAAAGTCTGGAACAGTTAAACAGGTTACATAGGGCAACCAGATTAAATGTAATTGATTACTGTACCAAAGAAACTATTGTTTAAATAGCTACATACCCATATGGCACATCATTTCGATGTGAAATAAATTTAACGAGAAAATTAATGGTTAAAACTATTTAACGACATCTTCAACAGTTCTTTAGATTTTAATCTTTGAAATTTCAAGACCAAGGAAAACACGGCCAACCTCTGCCTACATTTATTATTAGCGATTGCAAAACATAAATTGCATATAGTTTAACAATGTAATTCTTATGCTAAAAACGATACTGCAAAACATTATTTAATAATATCTCATCTTGTTAGTCATTTAATCCATTTTCTTTGCGAATTTTGACACTGAAATTTAATAACATGTATTAATTAATAACATGCATTTTGTATTAATTAATAATAATTAAAAAATTACACAAAGTAAGAATTTTAATGTTTTTTTATTATAAGTAAATGTTTAGCTTGACATCCTTAAATAAGAGTAGGATCCCCCTCCCTCACTACTGTAAACATCCGTAGTTTTTAATTTACAAAATACTTTGTTCAATACAATGTAAAAGAAAATAGTATGAAAATGCATTTCACTCTACTTTCATATATATAATTGCTAAGCGAAGAAATTTGTGTTGAAAAATAATTGAAGCAGAATACATTATAAAAATACAGTTGTATATTGTAGTTGATTAGCTCCCGACGTCAGTCCGTTGCACATAGTCTGACGTAGATCACTGTCAACAGTTATGATTGGCTGGCTGTACTCCTGGAGTTGTCAGGTAATTAACTGAAGTCGATATTTTGATACTGACGAATATTGATTTGATCTTTCAACGTAGGCTACTTGGTGGCAATAGTTTAACACAGTAATTAACCATTATAATATAATTTAATACAGTAATTAATTTAGCCATTGCAATCGTGTAGGCCTATTAGTAATGTTTATATACAAACACAATAATTGACATTATTTACTATACGTAGATACGTTAAATATAATTTATATTTATTTATTTTTTGGTATTTAATATTAACTGTCTCTATTGTTTTATTATATTTGAAATAAAAAACTTAAATTTGTAATTAGATTTAATGACAGCATATAAACATTTTATATAAGACACTTGTAATAATTGTATGTTTAAAATAAAATAAATAACATACAATTAGTAATTTATTTATGTTTTATATATTTATTTAGATGATCGCATACATTATCTGAGGTTTACTAAAGTGGATAGTTTGTTATACTATATGTTTCAGCTATTACAAAACAAAAACTTATAAGTAATTATATTCTTAAAAATAAAATTTACATGAATCACTCTTCATTTTAATGTAACAATGTTACCAATTACAAAATATATATACATATATAAACGAATACAATTTTAAAGAATGTTAAATTTGTTAATATTTAACATTGAATAAAGTATTTATGTGAGTACATTAATTAGTTACATTGCAACAAAATACAGACACCTGCACAACGGGGAGAGTTTATTGTAATTGCATTTGAAATACATCTATATAGTAAAAATGAATTGCTGTTCCTTTGTAAGCGCATCACTTGAAAACGGCTAGACCAATTTGGTTATTTTTTGTTTTAAAATGTTCGTAATAGTCCGACCTATGTTTTTATGTAAATGAAATGAAATGAAACAGTTTTGTAAATAGTATTTCAAATTTTAAAACCATGTAAAATATTGTTTGTTTGTGGTTTTATAAAACAATTTTTGGTTCATACCACTTTAAAATTACATTTTTATAATTTATGAAAAAAACCTTACAAACTAATAAAAATCATACATCGTAAATGCAAACCAACATATAACGAACAACATTAAAGCTAAGTTTATTAGACTAGAAGCTAACTTAGTATTGTTTGCATTCAAGCCCTAAATACAATGGACTAAATTTGACTTACAAAGAGCACACTGTTATTGTGCGTTTACAGTTTAGTTGATAGCAAGGGTCTATGTTATTGAAACGGAGATCTTACGCTAGTAGCCCGCATGAAAACATCAACCTCATAAAACTCTTTTAAACTAGTTATTAGGAATATGTTTCCCCTGACATTGTTCTTTATTGATATTTATCTTTTCAAGAATAATTGTTATTAATGTGGCAGAATTAATTTATTAATTTGTATATTATTTTATTTGAGAGAATATATTTGCTTTCGGAAAGCACTTTAGAATAAAACTAATGTAATGTTAGTTTTTTGTAGTTTAAACTTCATAATGGGGTTTACTCAAACATGAGGTACGTTACTGAAATGAAGAAATTTGGATCTTGAATTAACAAATTCCCTGCTAAGGACGCACGTGTGAGCTAGACACTGAAAACTATAAAAAGTGGTCGACGCACAGTGCTTACTTACACGCCTACCCCCATGTTGGGAGTATTTTCAATACACAGAGCATTGCGCCAATTTTAAGCCTATGTGTTATGGACGCACACGTGCTTCCGTTTTAAAATATCAGTGATTATTACGTAGAAATGTTCAAAAATAAAAAAAGTTAATTTAATCTCTACTCATTTACACTATAACTATAAAAAAATAAAAGGTCAGGTCCTAGCATAGAAAATACGAAATTTGCGTAGCAGTGAACGTGTTAAACACTGAAACAAGGATATTCATACTTCAATGTGGTAGTGGATAGGAGCCGATGTAGTTAGGTCAAGTAGTAAGTAGCCCGGCAAGCAAGGACCGTACTATCAGGGTATACTGTAAACGGACAATAGATTTGCCCTACATTCAGTTGTCTTCACTTTACCCCATTTCTGTATGCGTCAGACTATTTCTTGATATTATTAAACGTAATGACATTTAAAAGAGAGGTTGAAAATGTTAAACATTTTCAACTTAAGCATTTAATTAAACATTTATATGTCTTTGTTACTTACTCAGTATGACAGTAAGGCCAACTTTGAAAAATAATACAAATATAAAACTATTAACAGTGATGTTAAATCAATAAAATATATACGAATTGTATTTACAATACAAGAAATAGTATTAAATATAATTTTACATTTATATTAATATTATCTTTGTTAATAACCTAATACTTACATTAAATGTTGAATGATGTGCTAAGTTTCAATCGACATTAAAATACAGGCTATGAATTAAAAAAAACCTAACTGAAGAATTAACTAATTTCAAATATAGTACTGTGGATACAAAAGGAAGTATCCGTTTTCACTAGAGAAACTAAATACTTAATACTATTATAATTGTACTTACGCTACATCTTCAAGCGGCTGAAGTATTTAAGCCTTTCATAAATTATTACGTTTAAAAGTGTTAAATATAAATTATATTAACTACTTCTAGGCATACAATTTACTTAAATTTATTTACAAACATCTGTACTTGTCCACCAATTTTAGGTTATACATTTTATTTAACAATAATAATATTATATTGTATGTGTTCATAAAGGAATATAAAAAAAAACTGTTATAACAATGTAGTCCATTTATTTACAGACTATTTTGAACCTATCTCATATATGCAAGGGTTCAAATAACGTTTGTAGTAGATTAAAAACTGGTGGATAATTATTGTGCTGTATAAACCTCGATGTCCTAGAACCACCAAGTTAAATCCTCATTATGTGTTTTTTAAATTATTTTATACAATAAAATAATATATTTAATATATTTGTATTATATTTTTGTATTTTATCTTAGGGACTAAATTTATAGTTTATCAGCAATATGCTTTATTTCAAATTACAAAAGTTGTTTATATAATACCTTCAATAAACTTCGTTTTTTAGTTAGGGAGGTCTTAAAAGCATACTTCGAGCATAAACTTTACAAATTTGTTTTAATCATTTCAGTTAACTTTAGTTATATGTAATGCGTTATTTTGTCATGTCGCTATTAAAAATTCAAAACAAATCTTGTGCCTTAGGTTGTATAATTTACTAAACAAATCGAATACATTGAAACGCTAATTGCTATCGTAAAGTTAATTTAAGTCTAGTGTAAATACGTTATGTTGTTAGTTGACTATATTACTAAGAAAAGAGGTTATTAGTACAGATAGAGTATATTTATATTATATTTATGAAAACGTAGCATACTGTTCGACAATATAGTATAGCTAAATATAAAAGCAAAACATATTGGCTTGCTTACCTACCTATCACCTCTCTGTTGTTTGGGTAAGCACATCATTCATGAATATACACTCTGCTAGTATAGTTCTCTAAGTAATGTTCTTACCGTGCTATACCATACTTAATCTTCTTACATGTATTTACATTCATTTTCATTAGCAGAGGATTGTACAGACGTAAGTGCTTTTGAATATCTACCTCATTCTAGAAGCGGCAAAATAAATGGTTTAAACTTATTTAAAACAATGTGCATGTCTTTAAACTAACCTTATAAAACAATAAGGAAACGGGAGAGGTGGCAAGTACATATTTTCTTTTACAAACTACAGTAGGGTGAGTTTAGGCAATAAAATGAAAAGATAGGGTGTGAATAATTGTGTAACTAAGTACTTGTAAGTGCTTGTATCCACGCGTTGTCAGCCTCCGAGACAAAACACCTCGTCTTATGTGTTGTCTATACGACCTAACCGAAACAGTTAGGTTTATCAGGTTCCTATTTATAACCTGATAAACCATAGGTAAAAAGTTCAGAAGTTTTTTTGTGAATAGTTCCTGAGAAAAAAAGTACATAACATCAACATATTGAATTTAACATAGGCTCTTATGGACTGTTCATATCCCCTTAAAATAACTACTTAGATAATAATATAGTATTTATTATTCTACAAACAAAATCGTTGGCGGAAAGGAAAATTGTAGCTAGGACAAGTGAAAGGTCTGCTACTTGAAATAAGAAATAATTAACATACTCAATTCAAATAAATATTTGAGGCTCAATTTTATTGAAATCAAGCCTTTTCAAAATTAATTGTTTGTTCAGAACAAAACAATAAGTACAAACTTTGTAAACTAAACATATATTTTTATAAAGAAATGTATAGATCGTGTAGGTGAGAGTTTTGTTTCTAGTGTTGTAATAAATGTAATTAGCACTGTAAATTCACGCAGTGCTGACTGATATACAGGGTGTCCTGCGACCATATGAACAAACTTTGTCACGTTATTCAGCATGTCAAAAGAAACAAAAAATGTAATATAACATGTGTCCTATCTCATTCCGTTTTCGGTCTGTCTGGCTATATGTGTTTTTTACAAAATACTTAATATTTTAGAAGTAGAAAAGATATTAATCTCAAACTTTGTACACCTATTTGTTGCGTAACCTTTTATCACTGTAGGAAAAATTAGAACAATATTTTAAATATTTTCAAAATGGCGGCCGTTTATAATTTTTAAAGTCAAATATCTCAAAAACCGCTAACGTTACACAAAAATTACAAGAGATGAAAAACTCAATGATTTTTTATTTTTTTCTGTAGCTTAAAGTACAACAGAGATATTGACAAAAAAAAAGGAAAAATGTATTTCTTGGTAGTTGTCAACAATACCCAGAATTACTTTAGAAACAAATTATTTTAAAGTTATTTTGAGCTAAAATAATAAGTTATTTGCATAATGTTTCGAGCATTTTCTGAGCTGATTAAACTAGCAAAAATAATGAAAAAAGTTCATATATTCATAGGTCTGGAAATGCTTCGTTAGAGAGTTACAGCTAGCGAAAGATTTCACCCGTGTTTCAGATTACTCACAGAAACGAATCCCTATTGAAATATGTAGGGCGTTAATTAAGGTGTAAAATTATTGAAATAATGCTAAACATTATTAGTTTGGTAAGCCTACTTTAAAACCAAAGTGCAATACTTTGCATTTGAGGTTAATTTGTTCATAAGTTATTATTTAATTGTTACTATAATTGATATTATTAATTAAATTGTATGTAATTTTCTTAGTTATCCTTCAGCCAATAAGAATAAATAATTCATCATGTTATTTCTCTTAAAATTGTCTAACTTTTTTGTGTCTTAATTTTTTTTTATAAAATTTGTAGTTTATTAATTATTTAATATTAATAATATTCACATGCTGAATAACGTGATAAAGTTTGTTCATATGGTTGCAAGACACTATGTAATAACAATTACTGCAGTTACAGCACTGGGACTTATTTTATTAAATTTATGTGCTCATTTTACGTAAATTAAATTAAATTAATTTAAATTTTACACCTTAATTAACGCCCTACATATTTCAATAGGGATTCGTTTCTGTGAGTAATCTGAAACACGGGTGAAATCTTTCTCTAGCTGTAACTCTCTAACAAAGCATTTCCAGACCTATGATTAAATTAACTTTTTTCGTTATTTTTTCTAGTGGAATCAGCTCAGAAAGTCCTCGGAACATTATGCAAATAACTTATTATTTTAGCTCAAAATAACTTTAAAATATTTTGTTTCTAGAATAATTCTGGGTATTGTTGACAACTACCAAGAAATGTATTTTTCCTTTTCTTTGTCAATATCTCTGTTTTCCTTTAAGCTACAGACAAAATAAAAAAAAATTGAGTTTTTAATTTAAAAAGTAAACTTTTTTGTCTCTTGTAATTTTTTGTAAAGTTAGTGGTTTTTGAGATATTTGACATTAAAAATTATAAACGGTCGCCATTTTTAAAATATTAAAAATATAATTCTAATTTTTCGTGCAGTGATAAAAGGTTACGCAAAAAATAGGTGTACAAAGTTTGAGCTCAATATATTTTCTACTTCTAAAAATATTAAGTATATTGTAAAAACACATACAGACAGACAGACCGAAAACGGAATGAGATAGGACACATGTTATGTTACATTTTTTGTTTCTTTTGACATGCCGAATAACGTGATAAAGTTTGTTCATATGGTTGCAGGACACTCTGTATATTATATTTTGTACTGTTGTGTTAATTAAACTTAATTCTTAACCATAATGAATTCAATTAAGTAGTAAACGCTGTAACTAGACTGCTGCAAAATTTCAAGAATGATTTCACAAACTGCTGCTAAGCAATGTCGTAGTAATTACAGGTATTGTTGACAAACTCCGGTGGTGTTTTGACTCACCGTAATAGTTATTTGCGTATAAAGGATGAAAAGTTGAGTTTGTTACACGAAATAAACATTTGACGCCCGAGGCGCAGCCGAAAGCGTTTCAGTTTATTGAGAGTAACCAAGCAAACTATGCACCCGTGATACATACAAGGTTTTTCCTACATCTGCATTTTAAATTAGTGTTTTAGATTTTTTAAAAGATCTGTTTTACTAAAAAATCGTGTTAATAGTACAATCTAGTTCACAAACGTTCCGTATATTGCAGACAGTATTGTAGTTCACATGTTTGCCACAACCATAGAACTCTATCAATACACCTAAAACGCTCGTGCTGTGTTCAAAAAAACTCCCACCCCTTTAGTAGTCACTCAAGGCCGCTTAGTGGATTTCCGCATAGTGCGCCCTATCATATACCCTACAGTACACACTTTTGCGCCTCACCCGATTCATCTAATTAGAATAAACTTTTATATATTATTATTTATCTGCATGAACTACGGAATTTAACAGTATAAACTTCTTGCAGTTTGGTAAATTATTTGATTTGTAGTAGTGACAAATATTTAGTGTTTTAAAAGTGTGACACAAAAAAGTCACTAAGTGTAAACGTTTTTCTTTTTTTTAAGAAACTTTCAGCGGAAGTGTTGCAGATAATTAGTTGATCCACAATTTTTATCCTAAACATTTTTTTAAATAAAATTATTTATTTGTTCTTTAGAGATGTTAACAACGTTGTCCCAGCTCTGGCAATTCGAGTCGCACTACTCGGTTCAGTCTTCACAACTTTTCTTTTGAAAATAGAGATATTTGTTTCATTGCCGCTGTTTTTAATTAATAAACTGAATCACAAGTGGAAATAACATATAGCATGTAAAATGACACAGGGAAGAGGTTAATATTCAAAA
>JAGFPH010005293.1:0-10300 GCA_018207615.1 Philaenus spumarius
GACAGTTCTTTTAGTTTAAGCCATAATTTGGAGGATTCATTTGTGTTGGTTAATCAATTTTTTGCTAAAATAAGTGCAGACGGATTTACTATGCTTAATCATAATATTAGTAGTTTAAGGGAAAATTTCGATAATTTTTTAATATTTCTGAATTCTTTGGATAAATTTCCTGATTTAATTGTTCTTACGGAAATATGGATTGAAAGTTCAGAGATAAATCGATTTAATATTTCTGGTTATAATTTGTTTTCAAACTGTAATGATAACTACAGATCTGGAGGGGTTGTTGTTTATGTTGCAAATAAATATACAACAATTGAAGATCCGGTGGACATGGCCTGCGCCGATGCGGTCAAGGTCACTGTCAATATTTGTCCTGTCGTAGCATTGTCCGTTATCGCTGTTTATAGATTACATGCCTTTCGCCTCTCAGACTTTGTAAATGAACTGGGTGCCATCCTGGTTGATACGAAAGATGATAATCTTATTTTTACTGGCGATATTAATCTTTGTACTTTAAAATATTCCATACAAGTTTTTGAATACCAGTCTTTATTGGCTAGTTATGGTTTTTATGAACTTATTAATAAACCAACTCGTGTAGTTGGTAACAGTATAAGTTGTTTAGACCATATTTATTTTAGATCTAAACAAAATTTATTTACATTTGATTCTGATGTTGTTCCTTCAGGCCGTAGTGACCATGATATCTCATTATGTTATCTTGTTTTAAGATCTGGCGAGTGTCAGTCAACGAGTGGTAGTAATTTAAATAGGTTGATTGCATCTAGTCACAGGAAAATAAACTATGAAATGTTAAAAAGCAACATTGAATTGATTGACTGGTCATTTATCTATCAAATGAATGATGTTAATAGAGCCTTTAACAGTTTTTTAGATGTATTAAAGGAAAACATTAATATGGCTTCGACTATTGTGCACTACGAAAGTACTTATAATCGTAAGATTTTGAAACCATGGATGACACCTAGTTTATGTGAGAGGCAGAGGTATAGAAATAAGCTGTATAAAAAAATAAAGAAACGAGAGGGAGATGTACAGTTTCAGAACTATTTTAAAAATTATAGTGATAGATTAAAGCAGGATATGCAATTGAGAAAAGACTATTATTACTCTCAATTGTTTAGTGAAAATAGAAATGACATTAAAAGGCAATGGCGTACAATTAATAACGTTTTAGGGAATAAAAAGAAAAAAAATGATTTGGGTAAAATAATGTCCATTAGTGATCCCAATGTCATCTTGACTGATGCTGTAAATATCGCTGAAGAGTTCAATACTTTTTTTGTTAGTGTCAATGATAAGCTGAAATCCAATTTAGATGCTCCAAATGAATTTATTAAAAGTGAGTTTAAACGCTTTTTTAAAATAAAACATGTTATGCGTTCTTTTTATTTTTGCGAAACGAATGCTTTTGAAATAAAATCTATAATAAATTCTTTGTATTCAAATAAATCGCCAGGGTTAGATGGAATCTCGGCTTTTCTTATTAAAAATGTGAGTGATGAAATTTCACATGTATTATCTTTTCTCATTAATTTAAGTTGTATTAAAGGCGTTTTTCCCGATTCACTCAAATATGCTGTTGTTATTCCTCTTCATAAAAAAGGGAATACATGTGATATAAATAACTTTAGGCCGATATCTCTCCTTAGCGTATTTTCAAAAATCTTTGAAAAGGCAGTGAAAAAGCGATGTTTAAGTTTTTTAAAAGTTAATAACTTCTTTTCAGAAAATCAATTTGGTTTTTTAGAAAAATTATCTACCGAGGATGCTCTTTTAAATTTTTGCAAGTGTGTTTACGAAGGTTTAAATAGTAAATTAAAAGTTGGTGGCGTGTTCGTTGACATAACGAAAGCGTTTGATGCAGTCGATCATGATTTGTTATTAAATATTATGTGGTTTGCTGGTTTCAGAGGTTCTATTTGGAATTGGTTCAGTAGTTATTTAAGAAATAGATTTCAGTGTGTTAGAGTTAAGGAGTTTTGCAGTTCGTTTAAGCCAATAGTGTGTGGTGTTCCACAAGGGTCTGTTTTAGGACCAATTATGTTTTTGATTTTTATTAATAGCCTTTGTTGTGGACCTTTTAGGGGTACTCTTACGAGTTTTGCTGATGATACAGCACTCTGTTATAACTCGGCTACTCAAAATATTTTAGAACTTGATATGCAATTTGACCTAGATTTAATGAAGATATGGTTTACTTTTAACAAATTAACGCTTAGTGATAAAACAAAATTTCTTTTTTTTTCTTTGAGGGATAGGGGATCAAGTATAGAGCGCCTTATATATAAGTGTGTTTCTTGCTTGATGTTTGTAAGTGCATTTCCTTGTGATAGATGTATGAATATAGACCGTGTAGATAACATTAAATATCTAGGTATCTATATAGACAAAAACTGTAGCTGGAGTGAACAGGTAAAACACTTAAATAAATATATGTTGTCAGCTATTAGAACATTCTATTATCTAAAAAATATTTGCCCGACAAAAGTTATGAGAATAATTTATTTTTCAATTGTACACAGTAAACTGCAGTATGGTATTACTTGCTGGGGAGGGAGTTACTTGTCAAACATAAATTCTTTACTTGTAGCACAGAAGAAAGTTATTAGAATAATGGTTGGACTTCAGAGGACTGAGCACACATTTCTACATTTTAAACAATTAGAAATTTTACCTTTAAGATATTTGTATATTTATAGAGTGTTACGGATTTTTTTTATTAGAGGTGGCCATACATGTGGCAATATTAATATTTACTCTGAAAGGCTAAGGTTGCAAAATCGGGTAGTATTATTAAAAGCTAATAATGAGGCTTATCGTAGGTTTTTCACATTTTGTTCTTTAAAGTTTTATAATCAATTGCCCTTAAATGTAACTTTATGTAACAGCTTATCTAAGTTTTTAAGTAATTTAAAAGTATGGCTTTTTTCATATGAGGATGTTGAATTCTTCTTTTTATAACTTAAAGGTAATATGTCTTTTTTAGTATTAAATATCAGCTCAAATATATTTTTGTAGAATTTTGCAATATGACGTTTTAAGGCTCTCATATGTATTTTTCTAATATTATTTAAAATATTTGAATTTAATATATTGAGTTCTAAGGAAAAGGGGAGTCTCGGCACCACTGTCTTTGAGAGGGATGGCATCTCAACACGTGTCATGAGATGCCTAACCACATATTTTTTGCATTGTTTTGTTAATATGTATTAGCCGTTCTTATTGTAATTTAATCTTAATGTTTTAGTTACTAAGCTAAACAAGGATGGTTATATGTATTATATATATTTTTGTTTTTTTTATTTTTGGTTTAGTTGTCATTCTGTAGCTTGTATTTGTAAAAAATGTGTGGAATAAAAAAATCTTAAATCTTGATATTGCATGTCAAGGTTTTCTTAAATTGTCAGTGTTACTTAATTGGTGTCCGGTATATTGTACGAGAATTTCAATTCTTTCTTTACTTGTTGATATTTTTTATCCAGCTCTGAACATTGTAACACATTGTAACAGCTCCTTTAATTGTTGGGATTTTTTTAACTAGCCCAAAACTAATTACATGTCAATGTTTTTCTCACTTATTGCTGTTTCTTTGTTTAGCTTTGACCACCGTATGTCAATCTTTTATTTACTTGTCACTATTTCTTATTTAGCCCTGAATATTATTGTCAATGTTTTCTTCGCCTGCTACGATTTTATTTAGCCCTGAAAAATGTATGTCATGTTTTATTGACTTCTTGCTGTTTCATGAACCCTGAAACATGATTATGTGTATAGAAGGTTCCAACGCGGAGCACGCAGGGGTTTCATCTAGTCCTAAATAAAGACTAGTAATAATAATTATTATTATTGTACGCTACTAGTCTAACTAGTATAAAATTAAAATCTTAAGAGGAAAAAACTAAATCCTTAAAAACTACCAAAGAAGGAAATATTATCATTCCTATTCTTAAAATAGCGATACCTGACGTACAATACTCCCTTTACCTCATTTCGTTATTTAAATTCAACTTCGGCTCGCAGTAAAATGCCAAAATATTGAAATCTTGCGAAAATTCTAAAAAAAATTACCTCCACTTTTTATGACTTTTCTCGACGTTTTCGAGTTCTCTGAACGCGATAAAGCAATAACAAAATTTGTGTACGTGTATCTGTATGTGTGACTGTACGTGTGCTTTGGACACGATAAATGCACTCACAGACGTCATAGAAAACTTCTGGTGGTGCCAAATTCTTCGCAATTTTATTGCGGAGAGTTGAAAAGCTTTTGAGCTTTCTATCGTGACAGCAACGTGACGGGCGTTAGAAAAACGTCACATTTTTGAGTATTTAAAAAAACACGAGCCGAAGTCTCGAAAAAGTGTTCCATCTTTTTATCTTGTTTAGTTTTGAAAGTTTACTTATTTTCTGCCGGCCTTTGTTTTTATGGCTACAGGGCTTACAATTCTACAAACCGCTATTAATTCAGCGTATCGAATCGATGTTTGTATAAAACGCTATTAATTTCAGTCATGTAGCGCCCGTGTATCTCGCACAAACTAATTATGCACAGCAATGTGTACAACTCGCTCGTGTTCTAATTATACAAAACGAAATGGAACCACAAGGAGGAGGAATCATTGTTGTAGAAGAATTTGCTCGATTATAATGTTTGGGCTTTGACAGCAGGGTTCCCGGAAGTGAGTGGGTGATGGGGTTGGGGACCACACAGGTTGATTAAGGTAGGCGTGTTTATGCCTGTGGTCTGTACTGTAGTCTAGACAAAGTAGTCCCTAGTAACACCTTTTGTTATAGAATGTTAAATTAAATTATCTAGCTTGTTCATTCACACATTAACAGCAAGCTTCTTAATCTGGTCAAGCTTTTGTTATTCATGAACACCACTGGGCACTATGAGTGAGATTATTAAACCCTCGTTTGCAATACAGATATTTTTAGGGTAATTGTATAAACTTTTCTCTGGAAAATTTTACTGATTAGTGCAAAGATTGAAAATACCGGGTTTATAGCTTCAACAAAACATTATTGCGTTAATAAAACAAACAGGTTATGCCAACGTTTGTCATATTTAGACTGTTTAAGTGTTTGTTTTATTGTTTTTAAAACCCTTTGGCTCCCGACGTCCGATTTTTCGGACGTTGTTAGTATGTCCGCTGAATCCCGACGTCCGAAAATTCGGACGTTGCGTATATGTGCGTTGAATCCCGACGTCCGAATTCTCGGACGGTCAGAAAAAGAATCATATAAAATACAAATCATTAGTGAATCTATGTTTATTATACATCAATGGAATCAGAAAGAACTGTTCTATTTAGCTCTACGATCTTTACTTACGTTAAAAATTACCTCTATGTTCACTACGACGAAGATAATTGTGATAAAGTGGCTGTGCTTTTGTCATTTGTCAGATGGTAAATAACTTTATTTGTGTGTTGTCTTTGATTATGGCCCATATATTATGTTGTAGCACGTGATTGTTTTGGCCTTTTTAGTTATTTTTATTGTGAATTACGATTATGAAGCGAGTACATTCACTTGTTAGTGACGTGTATATTCTTATGACTATATACGTACAGCTAACCGCAGAATTGGTTATGTAGTAGCTAACCTAATTTACAAAAAAAAAATTAATAACTCTGTCATTTTTCAATATAATGTAATGAAATTTGAGGTTTTTGTTCATTTTTAAGTGTAAAATTATGTTATGTGGAAAAAGATTTTCTAGATATTTTTGTTGTCTCATTTTCAAGAATAAAGTAGCCTAAACAAAATTTAAATTATTTGTTTTCCAAGTAAAAATTTAAAATATTTCATATCTAACATGAATTTACAATTATTTTTAAAATGTACTACCTTATAGAACATTTCATTCCAAACAAAATTTTTAAAAAATCATAAAAATTTAGCAGTAATTAAATTTAATATAGGCCTATATTTTTTTGCGAAACACTGAAAATTGTTGAGTTGAGCCTGGGATTTTATGCAGATACATAACAGATAATGGTTGGGATTTTTGGAACATATGGAAAATTGGATGTCGGGAGCCAAAGGGTTAACTCCCTTAACAATAAATTACCAAAAAAAGGGATAAGTATTTCTAATAACAATAGTTTTACAATCAATATAAATTTTCAACTTGGAATAGGTGAACGTACGTTCTGTAACAGCCCGAAGTATGTGTTCATTTTGATTATGGAATTAGGCTTACTCTTTTTACTGTAGCTTCCTGACTGTTTACGTAAATAAAGAAGGCTTTCGTTGAGTTTAAAATTGTTTTTCTTTGGGTCTGCTCCAGTAAAAGAGAAAGTAGCCCCAGCGCTCCCTATAGCCATATCTAATCAGTGCAATTTCTTGTAGCTGAGCGCTTTGACATAGCCTCATTTAAAACCATTTTATAAATCCATCTTTTCCGATTGATTGCTGAGAAAACTGAATATTTTTCATAAAGTTGCGGATACGTCTTGCGATTCACTTTTTATTAGAATTGTTTATTGTGTAAGGAAAAACGTTCAAACTTGGTTCAAGAATGTCTATTACGTGAAAAATTAACGGGGTTTTAAAAAATGTGAAATGCCAAACGGATGCGTACTGTAAAATAAGACCTTGAAAACAATTTTATGATAAGCAATAAACGAAATGAATGGTTTCAAATTTAACATTACTCTTAGGGATAAAAATCCAAGATGACCTCCACTACAGCAGACCCTTAACAATAACTATTTGCAGTGTGATGAAAAGTATTACGATTTCGTACGTAAATAGCGTAGTTCACAGTCTAGTAATGAAAATACTATTTATCTAACTTACAATACAAATCAAACATTAGTAGTAATTGTGCTATTATAAAACAACGCAAATCTTATCTTGTAGGTTTGGTAAATCAAAATATAATTTGATAAAAGGGTTGTACATAGAATATGAATCGAAAACTGTACAATTGCAGACACAATAAAGTTAAGTTTTAAAAGCGGAAAGTTTATAAAGATTTTTGGTTTTTTTTATCGTTCAGAATAGATATATTTTACATTTTTAATCAGTAGGAAACTATGGAGAATTTCTGAAAAAATCTTCCTAACTTTTTACAATTTTTTTATGGAATGTTTTTTACTGTATTTTCTGAACTGACCATGTGACACAAGGACAGTCACACAATCAAACAGCAGTGCTGTATCGTCGAGATTTTCATATTAAAAAACTAATAACATACCGCCATTGCTTTTTACGCGGAAAATATCAACTACCCTTATTTTTCATTCTCCTATTGGTTTTCCTGATTTTCTTGAACTTCAAATTCTTTTCAGTCCTTAATAGGTCACAAAATAACTTGGATTTATCCTGTACTTTCATCACGATTTCACTTTCCACACAGTCCTACGCTGTTTTATACGAAGAAAACAAATTTTTAAGATACCTAACCTAAAACCCCCTCTATTTTCGCCGCTCTTAAGTCGAAAACCTTTGGAGAAATATATAACCATATTGTTAAAAATTTAATTAATAAAAACAAAATTCCCACCCTATTGGAGATGCTCGGTCGCTTAGTGATTCAATTATCAGAGCAATCTTACCACGACCAAGAACCTAATGCGCAATGTTGCGTGTAATTGCCGCTGCAAAGTTTGTCGGACAAAATTTACTTCGTTTCACTTTCGTAGTATACAAGGACCGGGGCACCGGCCACCCAACGACCGTCCATTCAGCTCCAGACCTGTTCTCTCCAAACTATCCTTGACCCTGGCTGAACTCTTGTATTTTGTACCGTGGGGCTGCAGGAACGACTCATTGACTGTTAGGAAATAAAACAAACGCTCTCACGCGGTTGTAAAATATGACGCATTGCCCTAAGGCTTCTCAACAACTTCAACACTGGTTTAGAAGTGTATTAAATAATATTATGTCTGCCCATTAACCGTTCGTTTTATCGATCTGTTATACTGCTTAAGTCGATCATCATAAGAAAGTCCAGTTATTCGTTATGGATTGATTTCACTGTGTACTTTGGCCTCCGCCACTTGTTACTCGACTGAGATATAATAGTGGCAAGCTGATTGTATAAATATTTGTTTATTAAAAAGTTTTTTCGAAATACGCTATTTTTATTGCTTAGAGGAAGAAAACTTGTATAGTTATTCATCGCTTGAACGTAACTTGCCCCCGTGGAAAACAAACACAACGTCCGACAGAGAACTAAGTATGCCGTGCGATAAAATATTAAATGCATTATAGTCAGATTTACTTGTGAATAGTAAAGATTAAAAAACTAATAACTTAGTGTAGAATTATTTACTGTAATAATAAACAACAATAATAATACATAATTAACAATTGTTGGCATAAACATACTAAAACATTAAAAAAACGTGACACTTTATAAATAATTTATTTAAATTTAATTAATAAACCGTTTAAATAAATTGTCTTAATAAATAAATAATAGGTCTTAAATGTAATGAACAATTATTATAAGCAAACTAAAAAGTAAAAATATAAACTTGCGTTAAGAAATTTAAAAATAAGAAAAAACTATGTTACATCCTAATTAAAAATAAATAAGACATATTATAATTAATTTTAATAGTAGGCCTATTTATTGATAATATACGGTAATTTATAGGGAGTAACCAATATTAACAGCTGATTTCAAAATATGAAAAAATTATTTGTATGTCTAACTTTTGGTTAGGTTTTTGATTAAGTGCAAACCTGAGCCTTACTGGTTCTTTTAACCTTTATTATAACTGATGTTATAAAAAATACGAAAATAATTTGATTTGAATATTTAACATGATTAACCATCTTAGTTTTTGAGGTTATTATTAATCCAACACCTTTATTATAAATAAAACATAATATATATGTTTTTAGAAGGTCCCATCGGGGGTTGGCGTGTGGAGCACGCAGGGGTATCCCCTAGTATATAAATAAAAATCTAAATGTTCGTTTGTTCAAAATCTTAATTCTTCGAAAGTTCTTCACCGATTGCTTTGAAATTTTTACAGAAAGTTTCATTTGAATACATCGATGTTTTTATATACTTTTTGAAAAACAACCCCATTTTTAGACGTAAAAACAACACAAACCATACTAAATATATTAGGGCAATGGGAGCGCCATACTAAATAATAAATAAATATGTTTACTGTCGATACAGTAATCAGCTGTTTGCTCTGATATTTCCATTAACAGATGATTTCAAACTTTGAAGCAATAATTAATTATTATTTGTATTTCTACCTTTTAAGTTAGGTTTTGATTAAAGTGTAGACCTAATTTAAGCCTTGCTGGTTCTTAATGCTGTTATAACATATACGAAATAATTAGATTTGGACATTTAACTTTATTTACCAGCTTAGTTTTGAGGCTATTATTAATACTAAAGCTTTATTATAAAGAAAACATAACATACGTGAATTGAAGGTTCCAACGGGGTTGGCGTGCGGAGCACGCAGGAGTCTCCCCTAATACTGAAATGCTGTTCGTTTGTAAGCACATCACTTGAGAACGGCTGGACCAATTTGGCCATTTTTGTTTCAAAATGTTCGTAATAGTCCGAATTAGCTTATTATGGAACAAACAATTTTAAAAGTTTCCCGAAAAATTTTCAAATTTTTGAAAAACTGAACATCCTTTTTCCTATGGGATTTTTGTATGAACTCAAGACCATAACTCACGAAAACAGCTGTTCGGACAAAAAGCTTAACAACACTTGTTTGTTTACATTCATTACCATAGCAATTTTACTTAGCAAATTTATAATCAGTTTATTATCCTTCAAACCAACAGCTTTTTTAGGTTAGATTAAAAAACTTAAAACAAATGGGAATTAATTATTTAATTAATATAAAATAATATTTGTAATTGCCAAATTAATAACTATATAGGCCTACAAAGGTTTCAATTAATTCATTATTTAATAATTTACCAACGAAAAATGCTTAGGCCTACTGTATTGCAATTAAATTGGAACATCGGTCGTTACATATTTATGTACTGTATTTAGAGGTATATGCTGCTTAAAATATTGTTTATATAAAATATATCTTATCTATGAATTCTTTAATACTTTTCAAATCATATTTTCGCTTATAATAATAATAAACAAATTGACACCATGCAAAACCATAGACATACATGAGTTTAAACATAATTATATTGAAAACTAAACAAACTGAATGAAACTAAAAGCCATTAACACATAATATTTGTATCTTTATTTTGATATATAATTGTACATTTAAATACTAAACAATATATTGTACTAATTAGGCCTATACAT
>JAGFPH010005293.1:15413-29174 GCA_018207615.1 Philaenus spumarius
CCGCTGCTCAGACCACCAACCACCAACACCCTCCTCCACTGGCGTCCCCCATCCGATTCGCGTAAAATGGGGTATGTTATTGGGGGCAACTCAAAATTTTTAAACGGGAAGTATGGCCATGTGATACCTCATTTTAAATGTATATTTAAGAGTAGGAAAATGACATAAAGAAAATAAAAATCGGACCATCCAAAAACAAAATGGCGGCCCTAAACATGTTGAAATAAATCGACAAAAAGTTGCTAATATCTCGAAAAGGAAGAGTTTTTAGAAAAAATTCAAGAGACAAAAAATGTTTATTTCAAAGTGTTTCACCTAAAATATTGCTTTTATATCGATTTCGTAAATTTTATTTTTTACAAAATTTTCTAAGATGTAGGAGTCGACTTAAAATTTACGAAATCGATTTGGAAGTAATATTTTAGGTCAAGTACTTTGAAATAAACATTTTATGTCTCTTGACATTTTTTCTAAAAACTCTTCCTTTTTGAGATATTAGCAACTTTATGTCGATTTATTTCAACACGTTTAGGACCGCCATTTTGTTTTGGGTGGTCCGATTTTTATTTTCTTTATGTCATTTTCCTAGTCTTAAATATACCTTTAAAATGAGGTATCACATGACCATACTTACCATTTAAAAATTTTGAGTTGCCCCCAAAATCACCCATTTTAAGGGACACTCAAAATTTCCGATTGCTTCAAAAGATACTTTGGGGCTAAGTTAGTATCGTTCCCCAAAGGATATTTGTTTGTTTTAACAAACACAAAAGTTAAGGGGGGGAGGGACTTTTAAAAAACCTGTATATACGGTACTCAAGATGTATAGATTCTATACATCTTGGTATATACTATTAGCTGACAGGACAATGCTTCGCTATTGCAATAATATGGTTACCTACAGCAAATGTTACATCTTAAAGTATGTTAGCTGAATCTGTGTGTATTTTGAGACAGTGGTTTTTTTATTGCTTGCCTATGTGCTTTTACGCGATTTGGATTAGAATGGTCTGAAACCTGGGATTGGGAAGCTGACTGCATTTCCTCCACATTAATATCCGTTGAGTTGTCAGGTAAAGAAGGTGTGAGAGGAATGAGAACATCAAAGTGGCCTCTCGTCAGTTCCCCAGTAAACCTTATCATCCCTACTCCCTCAATCGTTTCGCCAAAACTCTCCCACAACAAATAACCATCTCTGTACACCTGAAATTCATAAAAAATATTTCGGATGCTGCTTGAATTTCACAGGAGGTTCCAAAAGTTACCGGTTTGCTCATATCCGCGATATATTCTTTTTTTGTTGAATAAATATCTCCTGTTACTTTTAAAGTATATGGTTTGAACCTGCTCCAATTGTTTGAAACATGACTAACAACTCTGGTCCTCACCTCAAACCCCAGTGAATCGTGGCATGTACAATTAATTAAAGCCAAAGAGTAGAATAAGCATTGGCCATCTGGCCTAGAAGAAACTACTCTGTGAAGAATAGGTACTCCATTAACGTGTATGACCCCATTAACAAGTTACAGTAAAATAAAACAATGTAAAATATTAGTTTGTCAAAATGTACAAAATGTAAAATTTTGTCTAAACTTACTTAAGTTAGACAAAAATCAATCTTCTTTACAAAACGTAAAACGCACAAATATAATAATTATAATGTTAATTATTATAATTATCCCTTACAATATATTGAATTATTCTTAGAATTCTATGTGTAGAGTACGTACACTAATACCTCACTCAAAAACATTAGTCACTAAATAAATAATGCTTACATTATAATGGTAACTATTTTTCGCATACTTATTGTAATATAATATTATTATAATAATTATAATAACATATTGTTATATACTATGTATCGTCTACTCCCTCTCCACGCGCTTACTTGTCTATACAGGGTTAGTTAAAAGTATGGAGACACCCCCTTAACTCTCCACCGAGCATTAATAGAAAATCCAAACCCGGGGGTTGTTTATAGGTCATAAAAGCACACTTCCCCATGCATAGGGCAACGTTGCCCCCAACTCAAAATCGGAATTTTTGGGGGCTACTCAATATTTTTAAATGGGAAGTACGGTCATGTGATACCTCATTTTAAAGGTCTATTTAAGACTAGGAAAATTACATAAAGAAAATAAAAATCGGACCACCCAAAACAAAATAGCGGCCCTAAACATGTTGAAATAAATCGACATAAAGCTGCTAATATCTCGAAAAGGAAGAGTTTTTAGAAAAATTTCAAGAGACAAAAAATTTTTATTTCAAAGTTTTTGACCTAAAATATTGCTTCCAAATCGATTTCGTAAATTTGATTTTTTACAACATTTTTTAAGACGGAGGAGTAAAAATAAAATTTACGAAATCGATTTGGAAGCAATTTTTTAGGTCAAGCAATTTGAAGAAAACATTTTTTGTCTCTTGAAATTTTTTCTAAATACTCTTCCTTTTCGAGATATTAGCAACTTTATGTCGATTTATTTCAACACGTTTAGGGCCGCTATTTTGTTTTGGGTGGTCCGATTTTTATTTTCTCTGTGTCATTTTCCTAGTCTTAAATAGTCCTTTAAAATGAGGTATCACATGACCATACTTTCCATTTAAAAATATTGAGTAGCCCCCAAAAATTCCGATTTTGAGTTGGGGGCAACGTTGCCCTATGCATGGGGAAGTGTGCTTTCATGACCTAAAAACAACCCCAGGGTTTGGATTTTCTATTAATGCTCGGTGGAGAGTTAAGGGGGTGTCTCCATACTTTTAACTAACTCTGTATATACTATGTATCGCCCATTCCCTCTTCACGCTCTGACTTGTGTCTATTTCAGAAACATAGTCAAGAGAAAATGCCCAACGTCCCATTAGAAGTTCAAAATACAAAATTATAATTAAAAATACACGTTCAAATAAGCATAATCAAAATCTTGGTTTTGCCGGTTTACGCTATTTCAAAATATTAAATTGATGGGTTAAAGTTTATTGAGAATTAAACTAATTCCAAGGTTAAATATACCTATTTTTTTAAAGTGTTGAAGTTTATCAATATTCATTATAAGTAAGTAAGTAAATCCTTTAAAATGCTTCAACTCGCACTTTGCCTAGGCCTAAGCTTTTACTGGGAGCATTGGACATACAAATGTCTGAAAGTCGATTAAATAAGTAGCTCTCGGTCGATGTCGCCAGTCGGCCTCGTAAATATCCGACCTGAGTTTATTGCTACGTGTTGATATATATATTTTTTGTCATCGAGCTTCGGTTATTATTTCCTACGAGCGAAGCTCATGCTCGATCGCAGGTGTTCGGAACGCCTTAAGGAGTGTTTTTGCGAGCTCGCTAGCTCACGTCTCCCTTAATTATTTACACGTGTGTTTAGAAAAATAATAAATACGGGGAAAACAAGTAAGTTTTATCGGCGATAAAGAACGATTCGCATTTATCTGCAAAGGCGACGCCGAAGTTGGCAACTCGCGCAATATATTTTACTTTTATACGCGTATAAAATGTATTTGAATCGAATAAAAATGAAATACAACTACGTGGTGCTGATCGAAACACGGACTAGAGACGGGGAATGTTTTATATTGAGCGTATATTATTTACCTATATAATGTGTGTCGCTTCATCATGCCTGGAAGTTATCGTTTTCATTTGCCAATTCCCACTAATACACTAGTTCGAGAGTTTTATGTTTTGGATTCTTACGTACAAATGCCATATTATGTTATTTATTCGCACAAACAAAAAGCGGATTTGATGAAGAAACTAAGAATGTAGTACAAATTAAGAGTAAATACGACAAGTGAGTTTATTGAAGTAAGTGTTTATAGTGAACCAAATTAAATAAACGGTATCAGAAACTAGCACATTATTTCTCACAAAAATTGATTATTTAAATTAATATTACGCACATGTGAGCTTGACACTAAACACTATGAGAAGCGGCCCACGCACAGTGCATTGCACGCCTACACAATACTACTACTTTCAATACACAATGCATTTCGTGCTTCGCACGCCAACCCACGTATTGGGAGTATTTTCAATACACAATGCATTGCGTGCTTCGCACCCCAACCCCGTGTTGGGGCCATTTTCAATACAGAGTGCATTGCGTTAAGCACGCCAACCCCCCTATTGGGAGTATTTCCAATACACAGTGCATTGCGTGGTCCGCACGCCAACACCCGTATTGGGAGTATTTTCAATACACAATGCATTGCATGGTTCGCATGCCATCCCCCGTATTGGGAGTATTTTCAATACAGAGTGCATTGCGTGCTTTGTATTATTATTATTAACATATTATTATTATTACCTAAAGAGAAAACTATTCGATCGGTTTCTAACACATTTGCACCAAACATGTCAATTGGGTTTGTACAGATGCACGAAAAAAGGTTTTGAAAAACTTTTGAGAAACAACTTCCTTTTTGGCCAAAAAACCCCCAAAAATCAGTTATTATTATTATTATTAATAGCTAAACGAGAATTCTTTGAAACATGCGGTTCTTTGCATATGGTAGGGTACATTAAGGACTAAAAATAAGCCAAATTTTATCAAAATCGTTAGAACCATTTTTTTATAAAAACTAATAACTGATTTTATGGGGATTTTTTGTCCAAAAAGGGGGTTGTTCTTCAAAATTTTTCAAAACCTTTTTTCCTAATTGACATGTTTGGTGCAAATTTGTTCGACATCAATAAAATAGTTTTCTCTCTAGCTTTGTATACATACAGAGAAACGTACATACAGCCAGACATTTTGAAAAAAACCACCTTTTTTACTCAGGGAGTCCCAAAACGGATTTATCCGCAAAAAACTCGACATCGATTTTTTTGCGATCATACTTTCTCTATGCTATAGTATAGTGAGAAAGTAAAAAAGAAATCAAATGTGTGCGGTGGTGGGACCCCCGTCAGGAACTATAAGTTCATCAAGCATTTTCTTCAAATCCTAATGTAATTTAAATTTAGTTTACGCCTAGACTGACGAACCAACATTTTATTTTTATTGAATGTATTTACAATGAGTGGTCATTTAACCGTGTTTACCAATTTAGCTTTGAGGTTATACTTAATTCTACAAATTTATTATAATAACATTAAACTTATGGAAACAGTAATATTTGTATCAAAATATAAAATTATATTAACTTTCTTTCCTAAGTTTGTATTACACATACTTTCCATTTCTTGAATCAACATTACAAAATTGTAATAGTCAGTTAATTTAACTCACTTTTAATTGTTGTACTAGCGCTTGATGATGATATCCGAACTACGCCGGATGGAACCGAACGTCTCCTCACTTAAATTGATGAACCAAAGCACATGTTTCTTGAATGTATTTACATTCATTAAGATAGCAACCAATTCGATAACGATTTCACGTTACGCGTTACATTTTCTATTTGTCAACTACTACCGAAAGCCGCGTAAAGGAACTTTGTAAAAAAACAAAACAAAAAGATTATATTTTTTAAAAGTTTAACGAAATATTACAGTTAAGGAAATTATGAGAATTCATTGTTTATTGTACCTCACATCTAATGCGATTTGAATTACTGAGCCATTGTGAGGTGGAGGGAGAAAAACTCATCTGAAGAAATACTGATATTGCAAAAAAGTGTTGTTTGTTGTATGGCAAACACTCGATTTATACTACGAAATGTTTAATTTATATAAATAAAAGTGGAACTTACTTTCGGTTTAATGTCTCAGTCGATGAATACGGGACAAAAAATGGACCGGATTTTAGAAACAATTTCGTTGACAGTAAAGAGTTTGAAAATGATTTAGCTAATTTCTACATCCACCTTTGCTATAAAATAAGTAAACTACTTTTAAACGTATACAATATTAATACAAGGATGTTAATAGAAGAAACTTAGTTGATTTAATATTTTTTTTTGCGCTTTCACGTTTGAAAATAGTCGTAAACGTTGAAATATTTATTACTGCTTTCATTAAATGTACGCGCTTGGAAGTTACATTTCTTGGTGTAATTAAAGAAATAAGATTTATTGTAGAAAATTTGATAGGGACTATTGTCAATGTATATATATAAAAGCGAAATACCACTGACTCACTCATCACTATTTCTCCAAAATTATCGAACAGATTGGAATGAAATTTGGTATGTAGCTTCCTCTAGGGCCATAGGCGCTCGCTAAGAAAGGGTTTCAAAAAATTCAAAATTTTAGGGGGGTTTAGGGGGATCAAAGTTATTAAATCACGATTTGTTCAAAACTACCGAACGGATTGGAATGAAATTTGGTATGTAGCTTCCTCTGGGGCCATAGGTGCTCACTAAGAAAGGGTTTGAAAAAATTCGAAATTTTAGGGGGGTTTGGGGATCAAAGTTATTAAATCACGATTTCTTCAAAACTACCGAACGGATTGGAATGAAATTTGGTATGTAGCTTCCTCTAGGGCCACAGGTGCTCACTAAGAAAGGGTTTGAAAAAATTCGAAATTTTAGGGGGGTTTGGGGATCAAAGTTATTAAATTACGATTTCTTCAAAACTACCGAACGGATTGGAATGAAATTTGGTATGTAGCTTCCTACCATTCCTACCATTGGTATGTATGTTGGCCATAGGTGCTCACTAAGAAAGGGTATGAAAAATTTCGAAATTTTAGGAGGGGTTTGGGGGGATCAAAGTTACTAAAATCATAATTTCAGATCTTTTATTATTATGACAATAGTGCTTTTATTATTTAAGATCTATATATATAAAAGCCAAATACCACTCCCTGACTGAACACTTAAAAAGAATACAATTACGTTAAAAAGACTGAAAATACCAACCACCACGGGCAACGTCGTACGGGTCAGCTAGTAATTATATATAAAAATTTCACATAGATTTTCAACCAGTTTTAACACCACTGGTTTTTTAAACATTTTAGGAGCAATTTTGTTTAAATATCAACATTATAAAAAACGTCTCTAACATTGTTTGGAGATTATCTTAAAATTTTCACATCTTAAAATTCTTAAACGAACCATTTTAAACGATTTTTTAAATAAATATGTCAAATTTCAGAAGACAGACCAACAAGTAATCCTATAAGGGTTCAGTTTTCCTTAAATGTTCAAAACTCGAAAAATGGATAATCTAATTTCAGATTGGAATAGCTTTCTTGTCTTATTGGTAACTAACACAATTTTATATAATTTGTTTAGAGAATTTATCTTTAAGAAAATTGATATAATATAATTCGATACAAAATTTAATTTAACTTATAAAACAAATACATGCTTTTAAAATCGAACACATTCTGATAATACAATTCTTAATAATCAGAAACAGAAACTACTGTGCCAATTATGATCAACTTAAAACTGGATGTGCATTGTTTTAAGTTAGCGTTTGTCAAACATTATTTTTATTAGAGGGAGTAAACTTTTAACTAGTAACTTTACTATAGATATAATGTAGGCTATTATGTTCAGTAAACGACATAACCTAAGCTATATCCGGATAACATCAGTTCTTATACAGATAGATGAAGAACAGTCGCTGATAAGAGCAAATTTCACTCAAAGAATCAAAGAATGAGCAAGTATTGAAAGGGGGGACACTATAGTAACACTGGTGATAGACCTGGAACTGATTGGCACTCTATTCTGTTCGTGGCCTAATTCTCGAGGCCTGTGCATTTTGGGTTACCCTTTGCGCGCTTATCATAAAAGTTCACTCATTAGGCTATTTTCTCATAACGCGCCTAAAGAAGTACAACTTTAAAAATAAGCAAATGTAATATCTTTTTTACTACAAATTTGTATATATATTTATATCAAGTGTGGTTTATTTTGTGGGTTAGGGTTGGTTCGTTTTGTTCATGTTAATTGAGGGATAGAGATAAGCGGTTAAATTCGTAACTCTCGTCAAATATTTTCTGGGATTGTTCCTGGGTCTAAAGTAAACACCAAATCACTGTTCTTTTGTCTAAAATAATTTCGGTTGTCCTACTCTGACAAAAATTTGTTTTTATTAAAAATGCATACCTAAAGAATTGTTAAACGAAATTATACCAAATTTGTATCAACCTTTTGTATTAGTATTACCTACATGGAAAAAAGTTACGTTGACTTGACTTTAATATTTTCAAAATGGCGGCACATTAAAATTTCAAAACATATCAAGAATAACTTGCTTTAGCAAATTTAATTCCCTATCGATTGGTTGTTTAGTTTTTGAGATTGGTTGGAAAATAACGGACTTATGGCATTTTTCGCCAGACAGTGCTCGCCCCTCTTGGGGACGATGAACAGGATCGGACGTCAATGCAACAATGAAGCAAAATAAATCATATTTTTATTGCAATAATAAATTTAATCAAATGCGTTTAATTTATTTTGACACAGAAAAACTGTTCCTTTACATCAATTTTTATTAAATTTATGCTATTGGTAAGCACTTTTTGTTTGATCATGACCAGAATGTACAACCGTAGGAAATTATTTGGTGCTTCGCGCTGAGGTTTGGGCTTTAAAATAGAAATGAGACTTAATATTCTAATTATTTAAAAACATTCTTTTATAATTCTTTGTTCGGTAAATAATTTTATTTAATTACAAGTTTGATAAGAAATTTTGCCAATCATAGTTCACTATTGCTTGTTATATTTATTAAGGTTGTGAAATACCACTCGAGCAAAATGCATCGAATTCAGTGGGTGGAGTTAAACTTGAGAAATATTGTAATTTTAAGGCACTAGAGCGCTACTCGTGAGTATTTCACAATGTCCACATCGCGGAGTGAGTAAAAATTTCGGCCATTGTCCGGATTCGTCGTTTGAGCGTAACATATACACTTACGTTGTTACTAATGGTGGGTTTAGTTTTGATTTCCATCTTGGTTTTTCGTCTTGTTAATGAGCAAACATAATTGATAATTTAGCATTTTTTGTCATCTACGAATTATAGTTTAGATGTCCATGAACGATTTCTTGCAAATTATAAAAAAATTTCTTCAAAATTCCATGAAAGATAAATTATATTGAAAACGACTGCACGGGTCTGTTTCGTCCTGGTATTGCAAAAGCTTAGGGATATTTCTGCAATAAATCTGTACGTGTTATATTTACTCCTGAATATTGAACATAATACAATTTGGTAGGACATTGGTCTGCGAAAAATATCACTCAAAACGCCGATCGAAAGAAAGTTATATCGAAAACAACCGGGGAAAAATACTGCCAAGAGGAGCAGAGCATCGAACAAGAATGAAGAAATGCAACGACCTTACAAAAGTAGGAATTGTCCAAACATGAATAAAAACAAAAACACTTTTAATGCGTCCTTTGGCAGTCTCAAGTCTGCAAAACGAGCTTTGCTCCGAAAGGAAGTTTTTTATTTTATGTTTATTTTGAGTTTATAATTTTTATTAAAACCGTAAAAGATGTCCGATTGAAACGGGACAAAAAAAGAAATGTGTGTTACATCGTTGTCTTTAATATGAACTCGTGAATCAGTATATCACACCTTAATTAGTTTAATTTTAATATTGAACTAGTTCGTTCAAGGAAACGTTGCTAATAGGATTGTAAAAGGGTATTAGTCTCCTCAGCGCCGAGTCTCCTCAATGCCGAGCGGGCACCGGGTATAATCTGACAGTTTTGACAGCCGAATTGGAATTCACAAAAGCAACGAATTGTAGTAATGGCGTGTGCCCAACTGAGCATAGTAGATGATCAGCACTGGAATGACGCAAATTTTGCATACATTTCATTAAAGACACCTAACCTAACTTAACCCAACCTAACCTAACTTAACCCAACCTAACCTAAACTAATACTCCTCGAATTCAAAAGTAACATTGTATTTTTAGTTTAATAAAAATGTGACAAATATTTACTCCTTCACCGATTAAAGCCATTGAGCCCGGCATTGAAGTGACCCTCGTCACTTCTACATCACTGAACAGACCATTTGATAATTTATGGCCTCGGCGCTGAGGAGACTAATTTGCCCTCAACGCTGTGGAGACGCCACCGTTGCGGATGGGTGGCTATAAACCCTGCAGGTCAGTTTGGGCTATCTCAAGTTAGGGTTACTCGACCTATATATCTTAATTAATTGAAGAGTTAGAGGTTCAACCACTGAACTTAAGTTTGAATTTTGTACTTTACCGGGGCGAACTTTTCCTTGTCCGCGCAGTGGAGACTTATTTATTGAAAATCGGAAGTGGCCCACTCGGTTATACAGTCGTATGGGATCATTAGGCGCAGCTTCCATCGGCTAAACGCAAACAGGAAACGCAATGAACCAAGACGGCACGACTCGAGTTGTCCGTCAACTGCGATTAACTACATTTTAATTGTACTTTATTGTGAAAAGATTAACCGTCGTTTAGAGACATGGAAGGCATAAAACAATTAACTTTTTATGTCGCCATTAAATTAGTTATTTAGTTGCAGTTTACTCTGTGTTTAATTATCTTTACGAGTTCTGTAGGATAGTAGTTCTCGGAAGAATACGAAAAGGAAGGAAAGCATTAAACTTGATGTGGTAATAAATAGATTTACATCTCTGTCAACACAATATTTAAATATTATCTAACTTTGTAGAACACAGCTTACTTTATCTAAAACAGTTAATCTCAAGACCTATAAAACTAGTTTTTGTATGTTAGCAATCGATATTTTCTTCTCAATATTTTGTATCCCATTGTTTGATTTAACTATTTACTATAACGAATTTATAACAATTATTTGAATTTGATTTTACTGCAAACGTTCTGATACTCCAGATGGAACAATAATAAAAAAATAAATCAAGTTTATCAAGTCGTACTAAGGACTCGTAGAATGTCTAACCCTCAGTGTTTCTAAATTAACCGACCTCCGCACTGGCGCCTTTCATTACCAAATTTAAAGATTTAAAACTGTATTTTATCTATAAAAGGAGAGACTCTATACAGCTGGAGACGACTTCCCAGCGGTTGGAAGGTATTTATCGTCTCGTGTATTTTGGCGCATTCTTTAAAACGAACGAAATAGGAAAGGCATGTGCTGGAAGATTGAAATTTTATCGCTTATCTGGAGGTGCGATCTGTGTCTTAATATTGTACTGGCGTGGACGATCTCTTTATATCTCCGGTATGATGAAGGTGCTGAATACTTAACATTTAGAGGTGACAAAACTAGCATTCGAACTTATGAATAGCTATTATTGACTATGAAGTTTCCATAAAAGTATAGATTGAAAAGTACATTACATATTTGTACGTCGGTCTTACTGTAAGTAATCATGGCCGTTCTTTTCTGACATTATATTTCGCGGTTATTAAATTGTATTGTAAAATAATTCGACCACGCAGCTGAACCGCTGACGTGAGTTGAGCAAATTTCCAAAATTAAGTTTATAGGCCTATGTTTCAGGGTTTCAACCAACAATTTGCGAAATAGGCCTATTCACGACGGTGCTGAATAGTTGCAAAATGGTTCGCATGCCATTCCGCATAATATTGGGAGTATCTTCGGTACACAAAGCATTGCGTGCTTCGCACGCCAACCCCCGTATTGGGAGTATCTTCAATACACAATGCATTGCGTGCTTCGCACGCCAACCCCACGGTTGAATCCACCACATGGCTTTGAACCGGGTACTTCTATGGTATTTTACGTTTAGATCTATTTTAGATCTATTTTAGGAACCAAGCGAGCTATAAAGTCGCGTAAAAAAACAAAATGTGCAGAATAACATCCTACATTTATATTTGTAGAAAAAACTCAAAAACAAATTCATTCTCATAGAAAAAATCTCAAAAAATTGTTACTTCCGGTCGAAAAACGTACTTCCGGTTGTTGGATGTTTTTGGCTAACGAGCTCATCCGAACGAGATAGTCAACAAACATATGTACCAAATTTGAACCAAATCGGATTTAAAATGCGGCCGCTAGAGTGCGCACACGCACATACATAAATATAAACATATATATATATATATATATATGATTTTTAATGACCCCCCAAAACGTGTTCTGGGGACCATGATCGGTGCTCATTTGCTACTCCCGACCTTGGGTCTTACCATAAGGGTCACTGCAATAACTCATTTTTCCTATGGAAATTCGCTAATAAAACGCACGGCTCGAAAAGAAATGTTTTTCCTCTTTTACAGTTAGAGATACAAAATAGGTAGAACATTGTAGGTATAATTAGGTTAAATGGTGTAGATTTAAATGTAAATAACATTCAAGTGTTCCCAAAAAAGCTTTTTAACAAAAACGAAAAACAACGTGTCAAGCTATGATTATTTTTTTATTAAAAAAAAAAAGAATCGAAATAAACAAATTTGTAAAAGCTATGCTTTAAGAATATAAAAGGTTTGATTAAATATTAACCAAAAATAGAAGAGGAGAGAAATAATACACTGTAAACCTACAGATAAGCACTGAAAAAATATTTTTAAAAAGCAAGAGCGAAATCAACTACATATTATGTAAAGCTATGAATATATAACTGAACAAATATTGATTGCATTAAAAATATCTTTCTCTCAAAATCACCAAAAACCGATCGATGCTCTTCACTCAAGACTCTGTACAATTTCTTCGACTCAGTACTTTCACTTAAATGTATCCATGAGTCTAATTACAAAATAGCTGAAACGCTCGGCGGTATTTTTATTGAGAAATGTCTTTCATTGAAATTTTCAAGATATTGTTCGGAAACGATTCTACGGTAACATAAATATAACTTGATCACCTGTAGCTGTAGAGCTTAAGAGTGAAGATAGTCGCAAATACTGCATTTCACGATGAGGCTAGCCAATAAAAGGAATATAGAATTCGTGCTACCCTAACTTGAGGCAACCCGATCTGACAAGAGTGTCGTGCCGGATGCGGCCCGTGCCGCAAGCGACCCACCAATTTGTCATAGTGTCACTAGCGACCCAACACATCTAGGATAGGTTAGGTTAGGTTACAACTGATTGTATAAATAGCTATTTTAAGTAATGACGAAGCCATAACGCTGATTCTTTTTTAAGTAAAAAAAAAAAAAAAGCAAAAATAAAAAATAAAATTATAAAAACTAAAAAAATATGGTTGCTTAAAGTCCAACTCCAAACCTCCCCGTGGTAGCAGCTGGAAACTAGAGATATGCTAATAGATAGATCTATAGGCTAATATGGGGCTCTGGCCGGCTGAACATGTTTCTTAAACGTGCGGGTTTATAAACTAAGAGTAAATTAAGTTAAAACGACGTACGTAAAAATTCTTCTCTCGAACAATGGGTCGCATGGGGCACTGTAAGCTACTATCAGGGTCGCTACAGCCACGATTTTTGCTGGGTCGCATCCGGCACGGTCGCACTCGGCACTCAACCATCTGACAGGTAGGGTTATTTGCCATCCAGCGGCAACCGTCCCTTTTACAATCCAATTAGCGACGCTTTCGTGAACGCCCTAGTTCAATATTAAAATAAATTAATGTCACGAGTTCATATTACGAACAACGATGTAACATTCATTTTTGTTTTTGTCCCATTTCAATCGGTCATATATTTTACGGTTTTAATAAAATTGTATAAGAATAATATTAAATTTTAGGTTTACTGACTATAGTACTCCAGCAAACCTACGTACTCAGTCCCATGTTATATTTATACCTTTAAAACATACAATTTATTACTTTTTATCCTTTTACAGTGTCGAATTTTTATAGGGGAAAAATATAGCACTGAGCATTAAACCGTCAAATTTTGTATTTTGCTTGAATTTTGTATTATAAACTTTATTAAGTACA
>JAGFPH010005293.1:44114-54505 GCA_018207615.1 Philaenus spumarius
TTAAAAACCCTCTGAGGATGATGACCATGTCATTGAAATGTACATAAGGGTAAGGTATTAAACTTAACTTACAATTTAGTTGTTTAGTTATAGTTTTTGCTCCTTGTTTTGTGGTTCGGGTTTTTATTTAAATCAGTGTGATTTTGTTGCCACAGTGCTCTTTTATTTGTTTAATTATTATTATTATTATTAGCTAAACGAGAATTTTTAGAAAGATGCGGTTTTTTGCATATGGTAGGTACATTAAAGGCTACAAATAAGCCAAATTTTATTAAAATCGTTAGAGCCGTTTTTTTATAAAAAAATAATAACTGATTTATTGGGGGGGTTTTTTTGCCAAAAAGGGGGTTGTTTTCCAAAAATTTTGAAACCCGTTTTTCGTGCATCTATACAGGCCTACTTGACATGTCTGGTGCAAATTTTTTTGAAATCGATCGAATAGTTTTCGCTCTAGCTTTGTATACATACAGACATACGTACATACAGACAGACATTTAGTACAGACCACTTTTTTGGACTCAAGGGGACCGAAAACGGATATTTCCACAAAAATCTCAACATCGATTTTTTTTGCGATCACTATACTTTCTCTATACTATAGTCTAGTGAGAAAGTAAAATTAATCTAGATACCGTATATAAAAAAAAAACTAAATTGTCCAAGTGAAATAAATTAAGGCATCGGATTGTAATATTATTAAAAATAACAACATTCCATAATATTTTAAGTTAGGAGTGTTGTAAACACTAAACAATTACCACCGAGAAATTACGATTTTGTCGATAATTTAGTCATCCTTTTACCCACGGAAATCATAATAAAAATCTTGCTTCTCACAAAAGACGATCGTATGATTACTGCAAATATTTTGTAATGTTAATATTACTAGCTAAACTGTTTAACATTTGATTGTGCATAATGCATAACACAAATACAATTTCAAATGACAGCTGTGCTTAGTGTATTAAAAGGAAGAATCAATCAAATTTATTGAGTTAAGTTAACATAAAACTACTTACTGCCTGCAGTGATAGGCTACTTAATGTAACTTCTCTTTCATAGATGTGGGATGACTTGTACTGATAATAAATAATGTTAAAACTGGTTAGACGTGGTTATGTCTAAATCCAAATGTACGGGAAAAACTGCTAATTGCCATTTTGCTAATTTAGTAGTTGCTAATAATTTGAATAATTTGTTAGCCTGCTGTAACAACATTGTGGTCTTATTGCTTATTGTCCTTCTGAGACATTGAGCATATATAGTTTGTAAAAAATATTTATCACTTCTAAAATATTTCGAAACACTTGCTACATTTAAAATAAATGGTTATTCATCCGATATACAACCTAAATTAAAAACGGCGAAGTTGGCTACCAATTTCAATGTTAAAATAATCTAACCATACTTTCGTCAAAAAACGAAAGCTGTATTTTTCCCCTTAAAGTATAATAGATGGTGGGTGTTGATTGCTAAGGTTTTTTTTTTTGCAATATCTCTTTTTGTAACTGAGTAAAAAATTAATAAAGTTTACCATTTTCTACTATTTATATCATACGTTTATGAAAAGAATAAAACGGGGTTTGAAAATGTATTCAGCAAACAACATCCGCATATGACGGTACTTCAAAATAAAACCAAATTTTTAATTTTATTCCATGAATTAACCGGGAAAAATTACTTATTCTTTAGCATTGCTCTTTTGGGAATTAGATTCAATATGGCGGACATGGTATCCTCCCCTCAATAAAGGCTCGTAAAAATAAATTCACCCTGTTAGAACACATAAACACGAAACATATCTCAATACGGGAAGATTTGATTCTGATAGCGCAATAGTAAACAATATTACCCTAAACTAATGTTTAGTACAAAACTAGTTGAAATAATCACTTCAATTAGTGCATTTAAAAATCTGTAAAGATTAAGTTTACTATCTACCATTAATAATTTAAAATGTTTAGGTTAGGCCAGGCTGGACCTATATAAATGATTTTTAAATGATTTCCCATTATGGCAGTTTTACTTTCTCACTGTACTATAGTATAGAGAAAATATAGTGATCGCAAAAAAAATCGATGTTGAGATTTTTGTGGAAATATCCGTTTTGGGACCCCCTGAGGCCAAAAAAAGGGATTTTTACAAAATCTCTGTCTGTATGCATACAATTAGCTAGAGAGAAAACTTCGATCGATTTCAAACAAACAAATTATTATTTTATTATTTTTTTTTTATTTTATTTATTACTTTCCTTGTACAAAGAATTGATAATTGGTAACACAACTTATTGCCAGTTATAATAAAATAAATAATAATAAGAAACTTAAAACAACATATTAACTTCAAATAAGTCAAATAGAACTTAAATACTATTATAAAATAATTTTAACACAATTACAAGCGATACAACTAAACATGAAATCATAAAATTACTCTTCTAGTGCAAGGAAAGTGTAGGCACTTCTTTTAGGCTTTACTAAGCCTGTTTAGAAGCTACCCTCATTGAAAAAAAGAAACTTAAATAACACTTATCAGACATCGATTAAATAAAGAGACAAAGGGCGGTGAAAACCAATAACATACTTTAACAACATAAGAATAAAAAACAAAAATTAGCACAAATAGTGGAGTCCAAATTGAAAACAAAAGTAACATAAATAGTGGAGTCTAAATTGAAAACAAAAATTAGCACAAATAGTGGAGACAAAATTGAAAACAAAAGTTATTAAGAAAATACACTAAGTAATACTAAACATAATTCAACATATATTTACAAGGAAATTCAACGCAATACATTCACTCAAAAATAAACACAACCTCACATACATTCACACACAACGGTTCTAAAACAATATTCAAATATTCATTAAGTTTTTAGATTAAAATATTAAAAACGCTAGTTATATCATCCAAATCATATAACCATCGCCTCAAAAATGTCAGAAAAGTTGTACAATTTTTACATTTTTGAATATATTCTGGCATATTATTAAAAAGTTTCGGGGCGACAAATAAATAAAATTTCATAAAACAAGTCTTATTGGGCTTTGGGACAGGATGTTGCGCACCACGCCTAAGTCTCATTCTATCTGGGTCATGTACAAGTTCCATATTTCCACTCCGTTTGTAAAATATCTTTAGGACTTTGTATACATAAAGATGCTGCAGTGGAAGTATTTTTAAATATCTGAAAAGAGGCATAGAAGGAACCCTTTTAGATTTATGACAAATAAACCGAACACAACGTTTTTGTATACTCGAAATCTGTTTAAGATTAGAAATGTAAGTACCTCCCCAACATGCCAAACCATAAGTTAGTCTACTATGTATTAACGAGAAATATACAGTTTTTAAAACGTAACTAGGAGCCAAGTTTTTCAAAAAGTAAAATACGCGCATTATCTGGTTTAATTTTGTTTGTAGTTCTCTTACATGAGGTTTCCAAGAAACTCTACAATCCACAGTCAAGCCCAAATACTTTATACTTTGAACCTGTTCAATAGAATTACATTGCTGTAAGCAGGTAGTATTGTTATAAACACATTGTAAACATTTATACATCAGAGGGGTATAACTAATTACTTCGTTTTTTAAATGAAAGAGTATGAACTTTGTTTTGTCAGTATTAAGCACCATATAGTGTTTAGAAAACCAAACTTGTAATGCATTTAAATCATATGCCATATCATGACGCAGATCGTCCCAGGATTCCGCCACATAACATATGGCTGTATCATCCGCAAAGGAATTTATTTTACCATGAAGACTTGAATTACATAAACTATTAATATATACCAGAAATAAAAGTGGTCCCAATACTGATCCCTGTGGGACTCCGTATTTAACTTTATCAGATTGGCTCATATGCTCCCCGATCCGAACTACTTGTACCCGATCAGTTAGATAGCTTCTAAACCAGTTATTAACATTTCCCCTAATTCCACATTTATTTAGTTTGTTAAGTAACAATTCGTGATCTACCATGTCGAAGGCTTTTTTTATATCCAGAAAGATCCCACTCACACATTTACTATTATTTAAACCATCATAAATAGAAGAACTAAATTTTAAGAGCGCATCTTCAGTACCAATACCCTCTCTAAACCCAAACTGATTATTGCTAAGAAACTTCTCTTTCTCGAAAAAATTCATAATTCTGAACTTCACGACTTTCTCAAAAATCTTTGAGAATACAGATAACAGAGAAATAGGTCTATAGTTTGCAACAACCTTTCTGTCTCCCTTTTTGAAAATTGGCACAACTACGGCCTCTTTTAGTCTATCAGGAAAAACGCCAGTCTTAAAAGATAGGTTAATTAAAAATGATACGACATCCGTTATATGATTGCTGATAACCTTGAGCAAAGCTGCACTTATACCATCAATTCCTGGAGATTTGCCTTTCTTTAGCCCACGGATTACTTTCTCAATTTCGTCCGGTGTTACTGCTGTTAAAAATATTGAATTATTCGTTTCGTGTTCCTTAAAATGATTATCGTATATTGAAAATGTAGAAAAATTTGTTAGAAATTGTGTCCTAATAACATTTACAGAATTTAAAAAATAAGAGTTAAACTCATTATCTATTATTAATTGATCTGTAATAACAGTTCCATTTTCCTTTTGCAAATGTATACCTTTAGAAGACTCGCTTATTTGACCCGTGATCTCATTTAGAATCTTCCATTGCAACCTTGAATTTCCTTCACATTTCTTAAACATATTATTATAATAATAAGATTTAGCCTCCTTTATGTCATCCTGTATCTCCATTTTACACTTTCTAAACCTTTCTTTTAAATGTGGATCATTGGGATGTTTTTTTATTCGTCTATAAAGCTGGTTTCTTTTATCAATTTTGAAACATAAGTAGTCCGTAATCCAAGGCTTTATTTTTTTTTTATATACAGTCGGTAATTTGTAACATACGCATAAATTTATATTGTTTTTAAAAATTTCTAGAAAATTATCAAAAGCAGAATTAACATTCCTACAACTAAAAACATTTGTCCAGTCGGCCAAGGCAAGATATTTGTTCAGCTTATCATAGTCAATAGTCCGAACAGACTTAGCATGACGTTGCAATTTATAATCTTCTGATAACGATAGGTCTAAACTAATTGCACAATGATCTGTAATGTCAATATCTAGAATCTCGGATATAATATTTATTTTAAACCTCTCGTTTATTCTAACGCACGCATGATCAATACAAGTGGCTGAATTATTTGCTACTCTTGTTGGTTCTTGTATTAATATTTCAAAGCCATAATTTGCCAAAAGTGTTTTGTAATTATTTGTTTGGTTATTGATAGTTAATAAATCTATATTAATATCTCCTATTAGAATTTGGTCGCATTTACGATCTAGCTGAATAAAAAACGTTTTTAATTCCTCCAAAAATATATCCAAAGAACCACTATGTAATCTATATAGTGATAATAAATTAATTTTTTTATTCTGCCACGTCAACCCCAGCTGCAGTACGTCTGCAGTCACAAAATGCACGTAATATGTTTCACAATCAATATCATTATTAACATATACCAAAATTCCACCAGCTCTATAGTCGTGATTACAATTTGAATATGAAACAAAACTTTGCAATTTATAAAGATTAACCTCATGCTGTTCGATCCATATCTCAGATAAAACAATAACATGGGGCAGAGAATCACAGGTTGACAACCAGGTTACAAAATTATCAAAATTTTTCCTAATGCTTCTAATATTTAACTGTAAAATTTTTAAGTTACACGACAGCATTTAATATTCTATACAAATTACTCTATCATAAACTATGTACATACTTAATAATATAATTATAACAATCTGGATTATGTTAAAAGTTACCTGATATTGAACTACAACTTACTTAGGTCTATTGTGTTTGTGATTTGCACTACTGGAGCACCATCATCCCTGCGCATTAGGATCCTTCCACCCCTCAGCCATAGATATTTGTAAGCCTTGGTCTTCCTTGCCTCTCTCGCCATAGCGTATAAGCGTCTTCGTGCAGGGCATAGTGATTCATTAATATAAACTATAGAATCAGAGTCCATACCAACATCTCTACAGGAAAGATTCCTCTTCACACGCCTTTTCCGGAGAAATTCTTCCTTGTCGATCCTTCTGACAAATTTGCACCAAACATGTCAATTAGGCCTGTATAGACGAACGAAAAAAGGTTTTGAAAAATAACCCCCTTTTTGGCCAAAAACTCCCCAAAAATCAGTTATTATTTTAAAAATAAAAAACTGCTCTAACGATTTTGATAAAATTTTGCTTATTTGCAGCCCTTAATGTACCCTACCATATGCGAAAAACCGGATCTTTCTAAAAATTCTCGTTTAGCTAATAATAATAATAATAACAGATTTTTGGGGGTTTTTTGGCCAAAAATGGGGTTGTTGTTCAAAATTTCCAAAAACTTTTTCCGTGCAACTTTACAGGCCTAATTGACATGTTTGGTGCAAATTTGTGCAAAATCGATCGAATAGTTTTAATAATAATAATATTTATTAGTTACTCTCCTACTTTAATACAATTATAAAGTCACAGTGAATCTGTTTAATAATTTAAATATGTTTGTGAGAAAGTATGTGCCAGTTTCTGGCACCGTTTATTATTTTTTTTTGGTGTAGGTTTAGATTATTTCAAATTGTAAAATACTTTATAAAAGCCTTGGCTCACTTTAAATATGTATAATTAATTGTGTACTGCTGTACTTATAAATTCAGAATATTATTATTGAAATCAACACTATTAATTAATGTCACACTGGGAAGTTGATCTTGCGGACCTCATGGGTTGCACTTCTGGTTTTCAAGGATAATCATAGCCACTTCAACTATGACTGTAAAAACAATTCCTATTAAAAAAAAAAATGGGCGACCAGTTTTACCACAAGAGTTCTTTGTGTCACCACACTGATGTAAAACTATCTCCAGATCAGCTGAAGAGATATTAGCCGAGTAATACTATAGATATACGTTTTGTGTGTATTGAATTTATAGGAAGATTTTAGTCAAAACTTGAAAGTCACTAACATCTTATAAGAGTCACTTGACGGGGACCTGAACAACTATTTCAGATTTTGCTTTCGGGCAACACCCTCAGCAAACAGAAAATAACTGCAGCTTACCTTACACTAATAGGCTCCTTTCACACTGTTGCGGTAAAAATACGAACGCCGAAAATCCGACGTTGGAGCAACCAGTTGGTTGTTGTTTCACACTATGCAGTTAATGCACACTTTTTTTCTCCAGAAGCTCAGTGTTCTAGAAATAAATGACTGAAGTATATAAGATCAATTGTAATGATTGCCCTAAAAATTACATTGGAGAGACGGGACGATCTTTCCGAATGAGATGCAGCGCTTCTTTTAATCGCCGAGATCTGTGGCGAAGGCAAATTCCGTTTAGCGGAATTTAGCGGCTGAGGTGGTGTGTGAAGCCTTCCATATATTTCTAGCTTTAGTCGACGACAGCGCTTCTTAGAGGCGCTTCGAAGTGGCTTCGTGTAAAGGAGCCCTTAAGGAGCATATACCTTCCAGTTCGAAACTAAACATCGCTAAATCTAATTTCGCAGAACATTTGATAAACATTTGTGTGTTTCCTATACAGACATAAACACAAAATATGGAAATACTGAATTGTTGTAATAAGAGGCATAAATTGAACACTTAAGAAGCTTACCATATATATAATAGTTGCAAGAAGGACAAAGATAACTTGTTGGACGACCAAACGCAGTTCCAATCTAATATAATTAAAAGAGAAAGCAACCGTCGACCCCAACGCTTCTCCCTATAGACGTATCTAAACAGTGCAATTTATTGCAGCTGAGCGCTTTGACATTGCCTCGTTTAAAACGATTTTATAAATTAATCTTTTGTAATTGAGTGCTGAATATAAAATTGAATATTCTTTATAAAATTGCGGATCCGGCTTGCCATTCACTTTTAATTATAAAATTTTGATTGTGTAAGGAAAAATGTTCAAACTTGTTACTAAAAAAATGTAATTTACACGACAAATGAAAAAAATGTGAAACGCCAAACTGATGCGTATTGTGACTGTGGGTAAAATGAGACCTTGAAAATAATTGTATGATAAAAATAAATAAATGGTTTTAAATTTAACATCGGTCTTACGGGACAAAATAATTTTATTAAGTGTCTTAAACTTATGTTTTTTATTTAATTACGTATTAAATGTGTTTAATATTTAATGTTGTTTACCGGTGTGATTATGAGAAGTGTTTTTGAGTGTTTGAGTTCTGATGATGCCTGAAGAATACGGCGAAACAGCTGTAAACTAATCAAAACAACTATGAGTAACTGCTAAGGCAAGTACCAAATTAATATTTTATATAGAAACTAGCTGGCCCGATCCGGCTTTGCACGGATAGACAAATCAAAGTTAAATGTATATTAACAAAAAATATATTATATATTATAAGTTGTTTTAAAATAGTTTACTTGGTAATATCTCTGAAATGGGCATTGTGCTTCCTAATTATGTAAGATGTGTTAAAACAGTTTACTAGGTAGTGTTAAAATAATCAAATTTCAGATTAAACCAATACGACCAACGAATTATATTCATTACAGTTTTCACTTCTGTCTGCAGTTTGGCGACTGCTTTCTTTCTTTTATTATTTATGTAAAACAGATCTGTATTAAAATTTGCACATAATATACTATTAATGTAAATAAAAATAAATGAATAAAATATCGTAAAATTTAAATGTTAGTATTATGTTCTACTTATAATTTAGGCTTTTATTTTTTTTGAAAATAAAAAATAAAATAACAGTATAACAATTAAATACATTTTACTATGAATAGTTACTAAACAAAACATATCTTTCTTGACATAGTTTGGTACTAGCTAAGCATAAATAGGATAAATAATATCACTGTGAGTGTGACATAAAATGTTAATTTTAATAGCGTAAGACATGCGATTGTCAACACCTTTCTTTTAAAAATGTCGTGACTTAGTAGTTGCCCATAATATTAAAAATTACTCCACAACCAAATAATGAGAAAAATCATGTAAATAAAGGTTAGTTTTCAGCCAATAACTCAGTTATCTTTTAAGTTACAGAAATAATAAAATGGCGTTATGTTTGTAATTAAAAAGGAATTTTTAGTTTCTTAAAATGTTTTTCATTTCTTACAAGCAAAGATATTAAGTATTTTATAAAAAGGTGGATAACTGGGAAAGGGATCCGAACCTATGTTTATATGAACTTTTTTCTTTACTTTCACTAGTAGAACACGTTCTGAAAGTTTCTCCGCTTCTCCCTGAATCGCTTTGTGCAAAATGTTATGTCTAAACGGTAATTCTATTTGGTGGGTAGTAATATGTGCTGAAATCGTGGTTACAAAATTGTAAGGCATAATTAATTAATGATCGCGATAAAATCGTGAAATTTATATTTCGATAAACGAATTTTGCCGTTATAGTTTTAAAAGTTTGTAGGTTGAGCTACACGCGACCATTTACTAAATTAAAAACACTTAAGAAAAAGAAAAATATCGTTGTTTACGTCTAACGAATCTAACTTGAGGATGAAATATCTCGGTATTTTACTTTGAGATGTTACCGCAGTGCGCGGTAATATATTATCAGAATTAAACAGTACTTAATGTGATCTAATTAATAGGCGTGACAGCTGTGCACGATGCTGTTAGTCTGGGCTGTTGGATATTAATGTGTATATAAATTGTACAACATCTCGTCACATTCTGGTTTGTAGAAGGCAGTTTTACACGCGCGTTACAATCTAGAGAAACGTGTAAATGTATTTGTACCTACCATCGGAACTGCCCGAGTGCCTTCATATTTGTCTGTAGGAATAATTGTGGCACACGTTTTATTAGTTGGCAATAATTAGACCAATATATAAATAAATTTAAAAAAAAAATTAAGAAAGCAGTCGTGGGACTGCCGACAGAAGTGAAAACTGCAATGAATATAAATCGTTGGTCATATTTGTTTAGTCTGAAATTGAATTGTTTTAACACCACCTAGTAAATTATTTTCACACAACTTACAAAATGAGGAAGCACAATGCCCGTTTCAGAGGTATTACCAAATAAACTATTTTAACACATAGATGTTCAATGAGTACTGTGGTGAATTTAAACAGTGTTTCTTATTATTTTAACACAACTTACAACACGAGGAAGCAATATGTCAATTTCAGAGGTATTACCAAGTAAACTATTTAAAAATAATTTACGAAATGAGGAAGCACAATGTCCATTTCAGAGCTATAAGCAAGTAAACTATTCCAGCACAACTTACAAAATGATGAAGCACAATTTCTATGTCAGAGGTATTACCAAGTAAACTATTTAACACGACTTACAAAATGAG
>JAGFPH010005293.1:75613-92088 GCA_018207615.1 Philaenus spumarius
AAAAATATTTAAAATCACCCTATAGCGGCGGTAGGTTACACTGACATTGCTCATCCTAAATCCATTTAAAACACGCAATTATTCAAATAGCGTTTTTTTTTAAACACCAAACTCTTGGGGACAAAATTCTTCATCCGAATGGCTTGGTATTTTTTCGCTATAATTAATAGTTACACCGTAAAAATATTTAAAATCACCCTATAGCGGCGGTAGGTTACACTGACATTGCTCAGCCTAAATCCATTTAAAACCCGCAATTGTTCAAATAGCGTTTTAAAAAAATACCAAAATCTTGGGGACGAATTCAGGCGAATGGCTTGGTAGTTTTTCGCTATAATTAATAGTGACATCATAAAAAATATTAAAAATCAATGTTGTAAATTGTTAATAAATATCAAACAAAATATTTTTCTTAGTTTTTAAAAAAACATTTGCATACATATTGACCATAAATTTAAAGTGACATATCGTTTATAATTTTCCGATCAAAAATAAAGGAAAAATTTGGATTTTAATTTAACATTGGTCTTATGGAGTGTTAGCCAACATGGCCGACAGCTAGAGCCGACCCTTTAATCATTTAAAACGATACTGTAAGAAACTTAATACAATCTATGGAACAATTTCAATACTTTTCAAACTTATACCTAATAAACTCCTTTTACACGGTTTCCGAATTAATCAAAAAGTTACCGGTCTTTTATATTGGGTAATTCAGAACTATATGGCAATGTCCGGAAGCTCATCCTATAGCTAAAAATAAGGAAAAAGTCTATATAAACAAACATAGGCTCGAAAACGCTTCGTTTTCCAGATATCCGCCATTTTTTTTACCTCATTCAATTTCATATCTAGAGAAATGTTCGACTTAGTTCAAATTTGGCATGAAGTTCAACCTAACAATGATCTATCTCAAGAAAAATAAGCGATTATATCCGATCATGCGTTTCAAAATGGCGGCTGTTTGAAAATTTCAAACCTGAATTACTCAAAAACCTTAAATTTAAAAAAAATGTCAAGGCACCTTTTTTGTAACACTATCGGATTGTGTAACTGCCAAAACAATCGAATGAAGAATAATAGTTAAGTTATGTGTAATATGGTTTGTTCAACCCGGCATTCTAGACCATATACCAACACAGTAATCACAACAATATTGTATGAACATTATGCTGTTGCTATCTTTAACTTAGCTGTTATCCTCCATCCGATTGTTTTGAGTGAGACCATCCGATAGGGAATCAAAAGGGCTACAAAAAAGGCGTCTTGACATTTTTTTGTTAAATGTATGGTTTTTGAGTAATTTAGGTTTGAAATTTTCAAACAGCCGCCATTTTGAAACGCATGATTGGATATAATCGCTTTTTTTATTCAGATAGATCATTCTTAGGTTAAACTTCACTCTAAGTTTGAACTCAATCAGTCAAGCATTTATCTAGATAGTAATTATTTTGTAAAAAAACGGTGGATATCTGGAAAATGAAGCGTTTTCGGGCCTATGTTTATATATGAACTTGTTTTCTTATTTTTAGCTATAGAATTAGCTTCCGAGACAATGCCGTATAGTTCTGAATCACCCTGTATATATCAAAGATTAGTGAACCACACAAACTCACATTAAGTTAATAGGTATAATACAAATTTTTAAAGGCTTTATCATTGTTTTATCTACGAATTGCATTGTGTGTAACGGTTAGGATAAAAGCAAATTCCGGACTATTTTTTAGTTAACAAATAAAGGCACCAAAATGTCTTATAAATAGAATTGATTTTAATACGTAGCACGTTTGGTGGCTTTCGTCTTCTGTGTAGCTAATTGCAATATTAAAGGTATATAATGTGGGTGTGTGTGAGGGGCTAGTAGCATGCTATAGGGCCAAAAATCTTGTGTTTTTATTTCATAAAATAGAAATATTGCTAATTGATTACTGTTACAATTTCAGAACCAAATCTTTCCGTATTGAGATACGTTTCGTATATATGTATTATAACAACGAATTAACATTAATAAAGGCCCAGACAACAAAATTCACCATAAAAAAAAACGGGGAAAAATTGCCTGAAGTTCTAACTTATAGTAGGCCTTCTGTATATTTCCCATTATATTTCAAGCAAACCAACCCAACTAAGGCCAACAACAGACGAGACACTGGTGTACGGGACACTAGTGTACGGGCAGTGTACGGTACACTAAATGTACTATCAATTAAATGTGTGTCAACAGATGAGACACTGAGTAGCGCGCTACCAGATTCTGTGGCTCTACGGTGTCTCTCCCTGCGAGAAGCTGGGACACTGGACAGTGTCCCGTACACCGGTGTCTCGTCTGTTGTTAGCCTAATAGTAAACAATAACCGTTATCGCTAATGGACTGAAATATTCAAATAAACATGTTTGAAGAGCCAGAACAGTAAACAGGATAGGTAAGATAAGGCAACTGGCCGGCTATACATCGACGAAAGTAAATCTCCAGTAGCGTGTGATGAACCTTCAGCAAGCGACACTAGCTCTTCATCAGATGACGAATCAAAAAGTAAGTTACTCATTCGTATTTCTTTTTCCTTGCCTTGAATTATGTTAATTAATTGTTAGAATATATAAATATATAACACATCTCAATACGGGAACATTTGCTTGAAACATACTAAGATTAGAGACTACTAGGGGAGACCCCTGCGTGCTCCGCACGCCAACCCCCAATGGAACCTTCTAAATACATATGTTATGTTTTATTTATAATAAATGTGTAGGATAGTAATATCTCGAAAACTAAGATGGTAAATAATGTTAAATGTTCAAATTAAATTATTTCTTATATTTTACAACAGCAGTTATAATAATGGTTAAAAGAACCAGCAAGGCTTAGGTCTACACTTTAAAACACTAACCTAAAAGCTAGAAATACAAAAATAATTGCTTCAAATTTTGAAATCAACTGTTACTGGAAATATTGGAGCAAACAGCAATATTATTTTATTCAATTGGTTGCTATGGTAATAAATGTAAATACATGTGTTGGTTTATCATTCTAGGCCTAATCTAAGATTTTTTCCGACTAAATTTACAAATATTGAAATAAAAAAAGGTTTTTATTGAAATGAATGTTTATGTTACTCAGGGATAGTGTTGCATTTTATTAGTAAAACTATTTTTTCAATCGGTTCAGTAGTGCCAGAGATTACCCCCTACATGCATGCAAACAAACAAACAAACAAAAAACCAACTTTACCTCTTTATAATATTAGTATAGATTAGTATTATTAGTACAAATGTATGAAAAAGTATAATAGGACAGCCATACAACCTTCCAAAAATCACACTTATAAGGTTTCTCTTCTATTTGTGTGTCAACGTGTATATTTTATAGGTTAATAAGTAGCAGATTTTATTTAAAAATATAATTTACATTAACTATTATATTATTTTACAGAACAGCTGTTTTATGTTTTTAATTTATTTATGTAATACCAAATGTTTTAATGTAAACTGCAGCAAGGCTGTTTTATGTTTTTAATTTACTTATTTAATACCAAATGTTTTAATGTAAACAAAGCAGACGTTTTTAAATTCTCATGTATTTCTTATGGGGATTTTTCGTTTTTCGGGGACCTCAAAAACCCCTTAGTTTTTAATTTTAGAAAAAACTTATACTTTTCCCTCGTTCCTTGAATCGATACCTTTAATTTGATACCTCTCCCACCATCATCCGATTTACCAAATTCCCACAATTTTGAATCTAAAATTTCGCTTACAGAATTATATATAAGGATAAGTTAGAACTGCAGGCTGTATTTTTGTCTCATTTTTGTAGATTGGATTTATTTTCCAGTCCTTTAATCACATGTTAATACATTGTTAGAATACATAAATACGAAACATATCTCAATAATTGAAGATTTTGTCCTGGAAAAGTAATAGTAAACAATTACCGATTAAAAAAAAGAGTTTTAGAACTAACTAATGTGTGCTATAATACATTATAAGATTTGCTTTGAGGTTATACACTGTATATAAATACAACCTTTTATCATTAATGTATTCGTTTATACAAATTTAAACAAATATATTCGTTTAACTTCGGAAACATTCGTACATCTTCGTAAAACAATAATTTTATTATAAATATATATTCAATTATTAATTTGTTCACTATAATATTAATAACTTCTAAATCATTTGATCTATTAATATGAAATGAAAAGAAATTAAAAGATAATATTTTTATCTTTCTTTAAATATATAATAACGGATATAAATCAAACATTTTAACAAATAGGCCTACAGTTTTATGATTCTTATACAGTCTGTAATTGTATACACATTTATCGAGTTAAAAATCCCTGTCAGCATAGTTAGGTAGGCCTAGATAAAAACTTTTGTTTTTAAATAGTATTTGTTTACATGTTGTATTTCTGATGCGCGTCTAATTAATCTGCCTGTGATTTTTCATGGGGCTAACTAGTTTCTTTCATAAAATTGAGTAGAGTTACAATGTGTAGTCATACAAATTAGTTGACACTTATAATTGCGGCAACTAAAATATCATTATTAATTACTTACTAACCTACTAATAGACATTCTTCGTGAATGTTATGTTATTTTTTAATCTTGAAATGTTTTCACACTGATTTTAATAAAAACCCCGAACCACAAAACAAGGAACAAAAACAATAACTAAACTACTAAATTGTAAGCTATGTTTAATACGTTACCCTTATGTACATTTCGATGACATGGTCATCATTCTCAGAGGGTTTTAACACTATTCCCTCCCTATTGAAATGTTTTGTAAGTTGGGGCAAGTTCATATTTTTAGCATACTTAATACTACATATTTTCTAACATTACCTGGCAATAATTAACTAATTATTCATGGATTAATTTATTAACTAGAAAGATCCAGTTAAAAGTTACGTGCAGATTAATTCGATGCGCATGGTACAAAATATAACATATAACTTTAAATATTAAGCTTAATGTGTTATAGAACTAATGTAGGCTGTAAGACTTGTTTTGAGGTTAGAAGTTGTTGAAAATTTAATGTAAATGTAAAATGTAATGGTTATTTATTTCTTCAGAAGAAACTAATAAGGTTTACAAACAAACTCTATGAAACTGGGTAGACATTAGGGATTTTCAACATGGTAAATGTACAGAGCCGCCAATTAAACATTTTACTCGAAATAAACTTTGGACAAAAACAACAAAATATACGTTTTAATCATAGGCATTTTTAAATCGACGATTTTAACCCAAAATATTTAAACACAGTCAATTAGGCAAAACTATATTAGCCTACTAACTTATTATTATATTATTGTTCACTTTAAAATTCACTTAAGCTTTCATTAACAGTAGGCCTACATTTGTAAATTATAAAGAGTTCAAAATTTCATGATTCTATTAAAATAGCAAGAATTCAGATCAATAGCTCAAGATAGTGATAGTTTAAAACATAGTTTTGTGTTTGTAGGCCTAAGTTGTTTTTTTAGGAAGTCAAGCATGAAGTGAACAAAAGGGATTGTAAAAATACATACATTTTCAATGATTTTAAACCTCAAAGCCGATAATGTTGCATATTATAGCATTAGGTTTATAAGACACAAAAACAACCATAATCCAGATAGGCCTAGTATAAAAGTTTGTTTTAATTGAAGTTGTAAACTTGTAAACATAACCTCAAAGTATAATCTAGGCTAGGTTTTGTTAAATCATTTTAGACTAGGGGAGACCCCTGCGTGCTCCGCACGCCAACCCCCAATGGAACCTTCTAAAAACATATGTTATGTTTTATTTATAATAAAGGTGTACGATTAATAATAACCTCAAAACTACAATGGTAAATAATGATAAATGTTCAAATCAAATTATTTCTTATATTTGATGACATCAGTTATAATAATGGTTAAAAGAACCAGCAAGGCTCAGGTCTACATTTTAAAACCCTAACCTAAAAGCTGAAATACAAAAATAATTGCTTCAAATTTTGAATTTAGCTGTTATTGGAAATACTGGAGCAAATAGCTATATTATTTGTTATTTTATTCAATTGGTTGCTATGGTAATAAATGTAAATACATGTGTTGGTTTATCTTTCTAGGCCTAACCTAAGAATTTTTCCCGACTATATTTACAAATATTGAAATAAAATAAGGTTTTTATCGAAATGAATTATAGCCTATGTTACTCAGGGATAGTGTAGCTTTTTATTAGTAAAACTATTTTTTCAATCAGTTCAGTAGTGCTAGAGATTACCCCATACATACAAACAAACAAAAAAACAAACTTAACCTCTTTATAATATTAGTATAGAAAATGAGGGGCAAAATCAGCTGTTATATGTCTGAAGAGGGGTTCGATAGCTGCTTAATATCGTCACATATGTTGGTCATTTTACACTCGTATGCGCATGAGCTGGAATATTTTGTTACTCACGTACGGAAGGTCGTACGTACACTCGCTTTTATAGGAGTTGATGGCTTACCTTCATGTATAAATACTTCTACAATTCCATGGTTTATATTTATGTATTATATCATGTGTGCGTACCATATTGTCTGTATATACAACCATAACATCTACACAATTAGTGAAGAGTTTAATAAATGTTTCTTCCAAATAGGTGATCAAGGAAGACATTCTTACATTATTGCCGTCTACATCTACATCAGAGTCGTAGATAATTTTGTGAATCGTTCCAACATGTTGCTTATAAGGAGAGGATAAAATTAGCGGACAGCAACTTTTACGGCAAAAAATAACTAAATAGACAGACCAAAGAACTCTTGATTGCTAAAGGTATGTTTAGTTTACGGACGGAATTCTTGTGCGGATGTTAGCATTTAAATGTTTCCCGTGGTAGTGTGTCAATTTTATTGTCTGCGGCGAAGCCTTTATGTTGGTCTGCTGCGGGGCATAGTTAACCTCGTCTTATGAATACACCCAGTTGTAATACAAAAGCGTTGCCGGTAAAGTTCGAGTTTCGAAAGTTTATTATTGGTCACAGATGAGTATTGTGTTTATTTGATTTTTCTCGAGGAATCAACTCCTATAAAAGCGCGTGTCGTACGTAGTTCGTAGATTCGTGAGTGAGTAACAAAACAGCATAACTATAAAATTATTTTAAAGACATAAATTACGTGATTGAACAGCTGTCAACAGTAAACCCCACATAAAAAAAACAGCTGATTTCGCTCATCGTCTGTATAATACTTTAACAAATCCTTGCCTAGATTATACTTTGAGTTAAGTTGATTAACTTTCAATCAAGACAAACTTTTTATAATGTCTGGATGTTGGTTGTTTTTGTATATCTATTATACTAGCTGCCCGATCCGGCTTTGCACGGATAGACAAATCAAAGTTAAATGTATATTAACAACAAACAACAACAAATATCAATATATATATATATATATTACACTATGTAATTCTTTTGGGGATATTTAGACCCCCCGAACCCCCCTAAAATTTTGAATTTTTTTAAAACCTTTCTTAGCGAGCACCTAGGACCCTAGTGGAAGCTACATACCAAATTTTATTCCAATCCTTTCGGTGGTTTTTGAGATTTCGTGATGAGTGAGTCAGTGAGCGGTATTTGGATTATACAGGGTTAGTTAAAAGTATGGAGACACCCCCTTAACTCTCCACCGAGCATTGATAGAAAATCCAAACCCGGGGGTTGTTTTTAGGTCATGAAAGCACACTTCCCCATGCATAGGGCAACGTTGCCCCCAAACTCAAAATCGGAATTTTTGGGGGCTACTCAATATTTTTAAATGGAAAGTATGGTCATGTGATACCTCATTTTAAAGGACTATTTAAGACTAGGAAAATGACATAGAGAAAATAAAAATCAGACCACCCAAAACAAAATAGCGGCCCTAAACGTGTTGAAATAAATCGACATAAAGTTGCTAATATCTCGAAAAGGAAGAGTTTTTAGAAAAAATTTCAAGAGACAAAAAATGTTTTCTTCAAATTGCTTGACCTAAAAAATTGCCCAAATCGATTTCGTAAATTTTATTTATACTCCTCCATTTTAAAAAATGTTGTAAAAAATAAAATTTACGAAATCGATTTGGAAGCAATATTTTAGGTCAAGCACTTTGAAATAAAAATTTTTTGTCTCTTGAAATTTTTTCTAAAATCTCTTCCTTTTCGAGATATTAGCAACTTTATGTCGATTTATTTCAACAGGTTTAGGGCCGCTATTTTGTTTTGGGTGGTCCGATTTTTATTTTCTTTATGTCATTTTCCTAGTCTTAAATATACCTTTAAAATGAGGTATCACATGACCATACTTCCCATTTAAAAATATTGAGTAGGCCCCAAAAATTCCGATTTTGAGTTGGGGGGCAACGTTGCCCTATGCATGGGGAAGTGTGCTTTTATGACCTATAAACAACCCCCGGGTTTGGATTTTCTATCAATGCTCGGTGGAGAGTTAAGGGGGTGTCTCCAGACTTTTAACTAACCCTGTATATATACAGGGTGGTCAGTACCAAGTGTGAAAAACTTCGGGAAATGGTTCTTGGGTCGAAATAAAGAGACAATCAAGAATAATATTTTTTTTTGAAAAACGCTTCATATTCCAAATATCTGCCATTTTGTTTCTTTTACTAAATAAATAATATCTAGAGAACAGTTTGACCGATTGAGTTCAAACTTAGCATGAAGTTTAACCTAACAACGATATATCTTAAGAAAAATAAACGATTATATAAAATCATGCGTTACCAAATGGCGGCTGTTTAAATATTTCAAACCTTAACATTTTAACAATTAGTTAAAATTACATTAGTTCTATAGCACATTAAACTTTATATTTTTCTCATGTATATTAAATTAATCTACACGTGATTTTTCACGGAATCTTACTATTACTAAATAATATGTAGGGTAAAAAAATCGCAAAACTTAGTAAATGGTTTGGCCTTGATCAAAGCTAATTCAGTTAACAGTTTTATTTTTAAATTTAGCCTACTTTAGTTATATGTATAGCAACTCATTTAAATAAATACTTTTCTTGAGTTTTGATTTTCTGTAAGAGATATTTTGCATTCCCTTCTGACCTTTAACCATGCAATGAGTTCTTAATGCAAGTAGTCCTTGGTGAGGATTACTAGACCTGTAATACGAAAGGCTTAAGGATGCACCTGCAATGATAAATTAAACTGGGGCTTGCCATTCTTATTGCAGAGCTGCCAACTTACAAGATTAATTAATCACTACTAATTATCAGGAAAACATGTGTTCGGATTATTCGCTGTACAAAGGCGCGCAGAAAATACATTAACACATAAGTATCAATGTGTATATTTCAATGTAGACCAGCTGAATAAAAGAAAGCGCAATCAAGATATGAGTATTTTTGCAATCAACGTTGTAAATAATTAAAATATTTAAATCGAAATGCTCTTACAATGTATGCCACTGAGTAGTAGTTTACTCTTTTGAATTAAAAATCTGGTTTCAATATCGTAGGCATAGATACATTCAAATTAAAAGCAAACCATAGTAAAACTATATATGTTTCAGCAGTCTAAAATAAAGTCAAGTGGAGTAATTGTTATAAATGATTTAAACAAAGAGTAATATCAAACAGCCGTGAGTTATTTGAAAAATACTTATAATCCTATAATTATTTTTCTTTGTATATTTTTATAAACTTTTTGGAACGAAGTTTCTTTACGTGGCTTGCGGTAGGAGTTGAAAAATAGAAAATGTAACGCATAACGAAAAACCGTTATCGAATTGGTTGCTATGGTAATGAATGTAAATTCCGGCGTAGTTCGGATATTATCGTCAAGCTCTGGTATTAACAATTAAAAGTAAGTTAAATTATCTGTCTATTGCAATTTTGTAATGTAGATTCAAGAAATGGAAAGTTGTATAATACAAACTCAGAAAAGTAAGTTAATATAATTTTATATTTTGCTCAAGTATTACTGTTTCCAAACGTTTAATGTTATTACAATAAAGATGTAGAATTAATAATAACCTAAAAACTAAGATGGTAAACACAGTTAAATGTCCATTCATTGTAAATACATTAAATACAAATCAAATGTTATTTTTTTATCAATGTTTTTACATCAATATTATTACCTAACAGCTGTTACCGAAAAACTTATCTTGGAATGTTTCTCAATTCCACCCATTAAACTTATACGGATAAACTTAAACTTATAAAAGACAATATTTGCATTTTTTGTTTAAAAAATATTTTCTTTTATATATTTATAAATATTTGTATTCCAAAAAAGGTATCGGTATAAAAGTTATCTTATGTCGACCATGAGTGTGTTCAAAATCCATTGATTTGTTTTATAAAAACAGGGTATTTTACTACTTCTTTTCCAACATTTGACTTCTAAATGTGCCTGTAGGGTAAGAGGACTCGGTTTCGCTCCCCCCCCCAACTAGCCTAAAGGATAAACATGTGTTGAGAGTTTAAATACACACTATAGGAACTAAAGCCGTAGCCGGGGAGGGGGGAGGGTTAGGGGTCAACCTCCTCGAAATCCAGCAGAGCATTGCGTGCTGCGCACGCCAACCCCCGTATTGGGAGGGAGTATTTTTGCTCCAGATGAACGTCTGACAGAAGTCACAAGACATAGTGTTACCGCGGTGTGAAAAAGGCCTTAAAAAAGGTATTAATCGCCTGGTCTTCTCGACTTCTAAGAAATATAAAACGCTAATGTTTGAATTACCGAGTATACTTGGGAGACCTATAAGTTTGTTAGAAACTACAAATAATTTCGTTTTAATATAAAGGGTGTAAAAAACTATGTAATCGCCTTGCCTTCTCGACTTTTAAGAATATGTCTGACTTATCGTTTAGAATGTTTGGTAGACTTATAAGCTTTTTAGAAAATATACATAATTTTGTTTTTATTTTCAGAATGACCCGAAATGTCCATAAAATATACTCGTTATAAAAACCGGTTTTATTATTTCTTTTGTTTACACATAATATATTATAACTTTGCATGTTCAGTATTCTTTTAAATAAATATAATAAAATATATATTGCAGTTTCTTTTAGTTTACAATATTCAGATAAATCTGCAGTGATTCCACTTGGTACCATGGTGTGTGTTGCATTACGTATTATATTTTGCCTAAACTTTAATAGCTTTCTAAAGCATTATGATTTCAATAAAGCATAATGCACACAATTATGAGTTTGAGACAAGTCAAATACTGCTTGACTTCGGTTCTCACGTTCTTGTCAATGAAACAAATCAATTAGAAGTTAGTGTAATTCGTTTTATCTGTATTTTCACTACGTATTAACTTTCTATCCACTTTTCCATAATAATTCTAAATAGTTCGAAATATCTGTTCCCGTTTAATCAGCCTAATTTCGTACTTTCAACTCCATACGTAATACGAAAGACCTCCTGCATGTTGACGAAACGGTTCGCACTTACAGTTATTCCATCAACGGATTCGTACTTGAGAAGATCGCGTAATAAGGTTACATCAGTTTAGGATGAAAAATAGGATAACATGTTAATAGCGTTTGAGGAGCCGTGTTCCGAGTGTAATTAAAGGCAATTAAAGAAGGCAATGGAAGCGCAGTAGCGGCGACCGGTGACCGGTAGAGATCTAGCCGAGGAGGAAAAAAGCAATGTTTGGTTCGGACGACAAGTCGCTTCCTTGAATCCGTCCTGTTAGGCCCGTGTAAGGCGTAGGTCACATTGAGCCGTCTGTACAACGGGAACGTAATCGGCAATTAGAGCTTTTAGAACATTTACACTCAAACGTTGATAATCTGTTTGCCGATTTTTTCCCGGTAACTTTGGTAATACATTTCTAAATTATCGATGCGTCGATAACTGTAGGTGTTAAAGGAGTTTATTACAGGAAAGGACGTTTGAATTTCATTTTCATACATCTTTATTCGATAAAACACTAAAAAGATAGGATATGTGTGTATAAACCCAAGGTAAATTGAGCCCCGGGGTTTAAAAACTGCTATAAGGATGTTTAGTAGGTATAAGTATTAATATTTAATTTTAAGAGTAGTTATAACATTTTATCCCTTTGACTAAATAAATAAAATTGAAAGTAGATTTCTATATACCTTAAAAACAATATTACATAAGTTTAGCTTTATAGCTTGTAGGAAGCAAGTTCAATTTATATTTATTGTATAGGAGTGGCAACCCCATTTCAACCCCTTATTCTGTAGTAATTGTAATGTCTAAACACTCCTGGCAATGATAAGGATAAACTGTGAAATGTTTAGTGAAATCGGTCGAATAGTTTTTGAGTCTATAGAGTACAAAACAATAAAGAAAGAAAGAAACGTCCGTATTTATATAAAGAGAGCATTGTAAAAATTGGCCTAACCTAAAATGATGTTAAGTTTTTGGTCCAAGTTAGCTGTTTTATTTAAAAAATGTAACAACCGATGTTAGAATTGAATTGTAATGCAGTAAGCATTTTTCGTTGATTTTTGTTTGTGTTTGTTTTTATTTTGTTAACCTGAAACTCAATGTTTTGAAATTACAGAATCATATTGTAACCTTTTATAGCATGACCTGACTTACTAAATTAGTATGTTAAGTGTTGTTATCAGTAAATGTACATAGTCTAATTATTTATTTTGGTAAAAAGTAATTATATAATTTTATATAATTAATTAATTATATAAGTTTTAAAATTGAACTGTTAAACATTTATATTTCAAAGTCGTAGCAAGTTGAAAGAACACTACGGTTTAACCTTTCAAAGGAAATCTAAAAACTGACTGGAAATAGTGCAACTTTGGTCTTTACTGCAATAACAGTGTTAAACTATATTACATGCAAACCGTTCGCACAATAATTACAAAAATTCATTACAGTACACATTGCATAACACCTTAAAGTCGGTTCATTAACTTCTAAACATAGCACTTTCATTAGACATATTATTCTAAATATTTCCCTCTTACTTCCTAATTGCTTTAATATTTCTCAAGTGCGTAAAGCCGTGATCAGGTGATTAGTCTTCAGTCAGTTGGTTAGCATACGTCGGATGCATGAATGACACAGTTGATGCCTGTGCAAAGTGTGAAATGCCGTAACCTCTTCTTGTTCATTGAGAAATGGCATTCACTAAAGATGTCTCTATTGAGGAAATTATATTTTTGAGTTGAAATATTGTAAGCTCATAATTTAGTTTGCTATAAGTTCGTTGTCCTACTATACTCCGTTGTCGTTTCGCATCACAGTTTTTTTTTTCATCGCGTTTATGTTTGAAAACACAATTTCAATTTCTGGTACATAATATTAGGCTTTGACAGAAAGGGTTTCACCTCAACAAAATAGTAAATACGCGCCTAATATTATAAAATGAATACACAAATATATTATTAACAAAAACAAATTAACCAAATAGTTTTAATAGTTCTATTAAGAATTCAGAAATTACAAAATTCAATGTCCCCTTGAAATGTTCTAACTGTCGGGTTCAGAATCCTTTTGTCAACGGTGTTGTTTCCGTAATACTTACAATAGCCTCATATTTGTAATGTATTATACTTTATATCCTTCACATCTTAAAGAATCCACTAAAACTAAGTTATTTTCTCAAATGTTTATGAACCTGCAGCACAATTTTTAAGCAAAAATATGGATAAACAATGTTTTCGTATGCCTACCATGCTTTGTGATTACACTCCAGCAGGTCAAGTATGGTTACAGTGCTTTATGTCGGTGAAAAGCAATATAATCAACTCCTATAAAAGCGAGTGTACGTACGTACGTGAGTAACATGTAAATAACAGCTGATTTCACCCAACATATGTAATACTGTACTTAAACAAACCCAGTGTAAAAGTACGGGTTGTGTTTCCAACTTCAATCGTTATAATTTCTTGTGAAGATCCTTTTTTTAAATATACCAGGTGTCTTAAAAGTCCCACTCCCCCCTTTAACTTTTGTGTTTGTTAAAACAAACAAATATCATTTGGGAAAGATACTAACTTAGCCCAAAGTATCTTATGAAGCAATCGGAAATTTTGAGTGTCCTCTAAAAATGGGTTATTTTGGGGGCAACTCAAAATTTTTAAATGGGAAGTATGGTCATGTGATACCTCATTTTAAAGCTCTATTTAAGACTAGGAAAATAACATAAAGAAAATAAAAATTGGACCACCCAAAACAAAATGGCGGTCCTAAACGTGTTAAAATAAATCGACATAAATTTGTTAATATCTCGAAAAGGAAGAGTTTTTAGAAAAAAATTCAAGAGGCAAAAAATGTTAATTTTTTCAAATAGCTTGACCTAAAAAATTGGTTCCGAATCGATTTTGTAAATTTTATTTTTTACAAAATTTTCTAAGATGTAGGAGTCGACTTAAAACTTACGAAATCGATTTGGAAGCAATTTTTTAGGTCAAGCTCTTTGAAATAAGCATTTTTTGTATCTTGAAGTTTTTTCTAAAAACTCTTCCTTTTCGATATATTAACAACTTTATGTCGATTTATTTCAACACGTTTAGGGCCGCCATTTTGTTTTGGGTGGTCCGATTTTTATTTTCTTTATATCATTTTCCTAGTTTTAAATAGACCTTTAAATGAGGTATCACATAACCATACTTCCATTTAAAAATTTTGAGTTGCCCCCAAAATAACCCATTTTTAGAGGACACTCAAAATTTCCGATTGCTTCAAAAGATACTTTGGGCTAAGTTAGTATCGTTCCCCAAAGGATATTTGTTTGTTTTAACAAACACAAAAGTTAAAGGGGGGAGTAGGACTTTTAAGACACCTGGTATATGAGTTATAGAACTAATGTCTGCTATAATATACGTTATAATATCTTTGAGGTTATAAACTGTATATAAATACAACCTTTTATCATCAATATATTTGTTTATACAAATTTAAAGAAGAGGTACCTATTCGTTTAGATTCGGAAACATTCGTACATCTTCGTATAATATATAAACATATTCCATTATTAATTTCTTCACTATAATATTAATAACTTTTAAATCATTTGATCTATCAATAAGAAATAAAAAGCAATTAAAAGACAGTATTTTTATCCTTCTTTAAATATATAATAACGTATGTAAATAAAAACGTTTAACAAATAGGCCCTACAGTTTTATAATCCTTATAATTGTACACATTTACCGAGTAAAAAATCCCCGTCAGCATAGTAGATAAGTAGGCTTTAATATTGTTTTTAAATAGTTGGTTTTTTAAATGATGTATTACTAATGTGTATCTAATTAATCAGCCTGTGATTTTTCACGGAGGCTTACTAGTTTACCTATATAATTGTTAACGAAATTTTTTCATAAAAGTGTAATATATCATTTTATCTGTCTTTACACGAAAAAGTTTACCTCGGCCGTTGAATATATTACGAATAGATCAAGTGGATAATAAATACCACATGGTTTAAACCTGTAATTTTTTCTTCAAATTTTCAACGAATAATCTTGGAAACCTAAATTTCTGCAGGCTATAAGAATTGCTAGTCGTGATTGACACTGATCGCTCTAAAACTTTATAACTATAATTAAACCGAGTTGCCAACTGTTCCCTACAGAAACTAGACAAGTCGGATCTGAAAGCACGCAAATATTTGTGAATATCTGGAACTTTCTATTTTATCCTCGGCGTTCAATAATTTAGATCACCTTATTCATTATTAGTAGTATTTTATGTAATAAGGTGACAACGATTTAACTGGTTTTTACAAAAAAGATTGGTGTATTATATATGATCATCTTATCAAAACGAACATTGGTTTTATCTCGGTGAATTCATTTCACTAAAAACTATATATTCTAACCAGTAAGAATAATAATAATAATAATAATAATAATGGAGTTTTCTCCATTTTGGCTATATGTATTATATTTGTAGGTATTTTAATTGAGCTAACGAGGAACAATAGTTTTTCTTATTTTTTTTTTTTATATACCTAACTACGTCATAATATAATTATACATGCAACATATATGGTAAATTGGCATAATAAGCAACACTATACACACATCAGAAGAATACAAAAACAAATAGAAATAATAACTTTTTTAAAAAGAAAATATTTAACCATAGGAAAACAATATAAAGGGTCTTTAATGTTCAATGACTGTTTATTGGCTCCATTACAAACAATAAAATACATTCAATTAAGTATATACTTGTGGTAGCAATGGTAATACAAAATATTTCCCAGTTTGCAAATTATATACACTTTCTGAAAAAAAAAAAACAATTACTATTACTATTTTTAAACAATTAATATCTTAAATGCATAATCATTACACGTGTACATAGCCACTATCCCAGATACACACAGATTTGAAACACATCCATTCTGGCAGACTTGTATGGTGGTATAAAATGCATATATACACATAACAATTATACGTACACTTACCTACTATCCCAGATACACACAGATATAAAACACATCCATACACGTTCTCGCAGACGTGTATAATGTATAAAATG
>JAGFPH010005294.1:0-10049 GCA_018207615.1 Philaenus spumarius
AAAACAAACTTCCTCCCCCAGCGTCGTGCAACTCGTGCGTCGTTGCAATATATATATGTATATAAGCTGTAGAATCAACGCAGAGCATAAACTATTTAAGATAACAATACGAAAATGTAAAGGTATATTCTTATGGGACCTTAAACGCACAAAGAAAGCATTTTGCAAAATTTTGATTTCAAGCGTAAAAATGGATAACATTCGGGTCTAATCCCAGCGCTATAACAGATAAAACCGCTGATTCAGATCAAAAGCTTAGCAATACATGTTTGTTGAATGCATTTACAGTGGTTGCCACAGCAATCAACTTAGCAAATTTATAATCAGTTTATTATTCTTCACTACCAACAGCTTTTCATGTTAGGTTAACAAAATAAAAGCAAACATAAACAAAAATCACCAAAATCTACAAACAAATTTTATTTGTTATATATTATAAGTAAAACAGCTGATTTTGATCAAAAGCTTAATAAGCCTAAGTATTAGGCCTTGAAAGCATTTACATTTATTTTCATAGCAACATACTAGGCAAATTTAATATCAGTTAATTTTGTTTAACAATCAACAATGTTTTCAGGTTAGGTTTATATCGCTGTATTATGTACATGAAACACCTTTATTCACGCGAAAAAACCTGGTCCTAGGAAAAAACCTAGGGGTGGATCCGGAGAGAAATAAAGAGTGAAAAAAGAGAGCATGGGAGAAAGAGAGAGGTAGGGAGAGAATCGGAGAGGGGAGAGAGGGTGGGAGAAAGGCAGAGAAGGAGAGAAATAGAGAGAGAAAAGAAAGGGCATGGCAGAAAGTGAGAGGGAGCCAGAGAATCAGAGAAGGGAGAGAGGGTGGGAGAAAGACAGAGAGGGAGTGAAATAGAGACAGAAAATAGAGGGCATGGCAGAAAGAGAGGGGGAGTTAGAGAATCGGAGAAGGGAGAGAGGGTGGGAGAAAGACAGGGAGGGAGAGAAATAGAGAGATAAAAGAGAGGGCATGGCAGAAAGAGAGGGGGAGGGAGAGAAAGACAGAGAATCGGAGAGGGGAGAGAGGGTGGGAGAAAGACAGGAAGGGAGAGAAACAGAGAGAGTAAAGAGAGGGCATGGCAGAAAGAGAAAGGTAGCGAGAAAGAGAGGGGGAGGGAGAGAAAGAGAGAGAATCGGAGAGGTGAGAGAGGGTTTGAGAAAGACATGGAAAGAGAGAAATTTAGAGAGAAAAGATAGTGCATGGGAGAAAGAGAGAGAGAGAGAAAGAGAGCGAGAAAGACAGAGGGAGAGAGAGAAACAGAAAGAAGAGAGAGAGAAAGGGAAAGAGACATTGAAGGAATTATTATTGTCATACCTCTCCTTACATGTCTCGTGCAACACCAGACAGTACTACAGGCATACATTTACATACAAAATATAATTCTAATAAAACCTTTTCTTTAGTACATTGCCAGACAAATGTACATTGCACACGTAGGGAATATTTACCGCTAAAGTTGCCCAACCTGCAATACTAGCAACAAACGTTCAGTTGACTGTCTGCGGCACTTAACAGACTTAATTAAAATACGATACAGTTAGAGACAAAACACGTCTGTCAATTAGGGAGATCAAACCTAATTAGCTATAGTTAAAGTTAACCAAAACAGCTGATTTAATTGCCAACTAGTATCTTTTACAAGTGTATTCATTTTGTGTCAACGCAGTAATCCGAAGCCTCAATGCTGTCTTTGTACTGTAAAGGTTTTGTGAATCCAACAACTCATTGCTTGATACGGAAACATTCGTTTAGTTCTATCGCATTGTATGAAGCAATATTAAAGATAAAAAGGGAAAAGATCAAAGCGTACTTTGATTTTGTCTTTAATTAGATCATTCAATGGTAACTCTTTATCCCTGTGTATGTTTTACTGTTTATATAATTAATTAAAATTTAGCTTTGAAACACGGCGCAATTTTATTTATACTTTTAGCTTTGAGTTGGTATTTATAAAACACGTCTGTTTGAGTTTTGTAAACAGAGAACTCCGCCCCTGCTCGCTTCGCTCTACATTCCCGCGGTGATTCGCGGCGAAGCAAATGCAAACAGACTATTGTATACTATGCTATTTTCACGGTAATGACGATTGATTAGGGCAGAGATGTTGTATTTCTATATAAAGGAGAGAACAAATAAATTCAGGTTTTAAAATATTACCAAACTGTGATACGGTAAATCAGTAGGCTTATTTCAAACCGGACAGCTGGATATAGTAAAGAATAAAATTGGCATCATTTTAATAGTGTTATATTGTGTTTGAATTATGATATAGTAAGCCTTTTTCGTTGTTTGCGTTTGCTATTGCCTAACCTAAAAAAAAAAAAAACTGTTAGCTGTGAATAATAATTACCTGATTATAAATTTACCAATTTGGTTGATATGGTAATAAATCTAAATGCTTCCAAGAAACGTATGGTTCAGTATTATAGGCCTATCCTAAATTTGTGCGGAGCTTTCGATCCAAATCAGCTGTTTCCCTTATTTTGACCATTTTCAACCCTTAGATAAAATAAAACCTGAACTACAGTGTTATAGTTTGGTTACTGTAGCCCGTGCATCACTGAGGATGGCAACATCGTCGTTGAAACGCGTTTAAAGTTAGTAAACGTATTTGATGTGAGAATTTGTGTTCAGGTTTTATTTTATCCAGTTACTTTCTCACAAGTCAAGCTCAATAGTTATTTATTTTCAACCCTTGTGTAAAACCAATATTTTGCTAAATAACTTATTAGTAGGCCTACACTTCTGCATAGTTTTATGAAGGTACCTTGAAAATATTAAGGTTATAGTTAGCGAATTTCCATAGGAAAAGGAGCTATTGCAGTGGCCCTTATGGTAAGACCCAAGGTCGGGAGTAGCAAATGAGCATCGATCATGGTCCCCAGAACACGTTTTGGGGTGACTTTAAAAATCATATATACTGTATATATATGTATATATGTGTTCGCACTCTAGGGGCCGCATTTTAAGCCCGATCTGGTCCAAATTTGGTACACATGTTGGTTGTCTACGTCGCTCGAACGAGTTCGTTAGCCAAAAAAATCCAACAACCGCAAGCACATTTTTTGATCGGAAGTAACTTTTCTTTGCGATGTTTCCTACGAGAATAAATGTTTTTTAGAGTTTTTTGTACAAATATAAATGTAGGATGTTATTCTGCAGATTTTGTTTTTTTACGTGACCTTATAGCTCGCTTGGTTCCCCCAAAATCGATCAAAACGTGAAATACCATTACAGTAACCGGTTCAAAGCAATGTGGTGGATTTTACCGTGGGGTTGGCGTGCGAAACACGCATTTGCATTATGTATTGACTATACTCCCAAGACGAGGGTTGGCGTGCGAAGCACGCAATGAATTGTGTATTGAAGATACCCCCGAAACGGGTGTTGGCGTGCGAAGCACACAATGCATTGTGTATTGAAAATACCCGAAATATGCGGAATGGCGTGCGAAGCACGCAATGCTTTGTGTTTTGAAGATACTCCCAATATGCGGAATGGCGTGCGAAGCATTTTGCAGCTATTCAGCGCCGTCGTGAATAGACCTATATCCCAAATTATTGGTTGAAACCCTAAAACATGGGCCTATAAACTTAATTTTGGAAATTTGCTCAACTCACGTCAGCGGTTCAGCTGCGTGGTCGAATCAGTATCAGTTTTGGCTGTACTTAGATTATGAATCAGCCAGTCAGTGAGGGCTTCTTCTTTTATATAAATCGGTTTTCATCCGACACTTTTATTGCAGTCTTACTATCTGAACACTATTAAATGACTCAGTGGGCACGGATGTATGCATAATTATACAAAGACATCAATCCATCATAATACATAATTTGTATTGTCCATCTTTCACAAAAGACACTGGATCCAGAATGCAAGTTCGAAGTAAATAATACGTGCACACCCGTTATTTTCCTTCTAGGAGATTGACAACACCTTCAGCCCAATGGGCCTGTTGGAATTGTCCGGTTGCGTTTCCTTCACGTTTTTCCTCCGTTTTGCGGGAAAGAAGCTACAAAAACAAGCGTCCGGTGAAACGGAAGCCGGGTCCTTCAGAAAGAAGGAAGGATTACACACAACTAAAGAATACCGTTGAGGGACGGGCTTGTGTACACCGAGACCTTGAACACTCCAATCGCCTTGGTGCGGCGTTGTTACGTTCTTCCCACGCTTCTAACTGACTGCGGCTGACTCGACGCATTTATAATTCTTTATACTGTGCGATCAAGCCTCGAGCGGTAATTACCACGAGTGTTCGAGGCTAGTAGATATGGCAACGCTGCGCGCCCATCCTATTGGCCGCCTTGCAACGGTATTCTTTAGTGGACTTTGATATAGGCACCGGTACTAATGTTGCCACGATTGTATTTTTTCTTGATATTTTTCAAGACTGGGCGGTACTAACGGACATACTGCGGGATGACAAATGGACAGTTCGAACAACCTATTTCTTCCCTTCCGTTTTCTGAAGAAAACGGAGTCGCAACTCAACGGAGTAAAATACGGATGGTGTAAACCTACAATAAAATCGCTGATAATCTCGGAATTGCAGGAAAAGCGTCTGCGACACTTCCGGAGGGGATTAATTTACCAGGATCAAGGATGCAGTATCTTGGAAGAGTCTCTTGGGAAGTTGGGAGAAGGCTCGCTGACTAGACCGTGCGTGTGGTTCCTTTCCGCACTTTTTTCGGCGATTAAATATCGTAAATACAAAGAGCCAGTAGGATTTGTGTTTGTGTACAGAGAAATAATGTACCGATGGATAAAAAGAAAGATTTTCTTTTCTCGCCAGGCACGGATCCAGGAACTCATTTTAGAGGGGGCAGAATACTGGCCCAAAGGAAAGGGGGGGGGGTCAAAAACGTGCTGGATTTTTTTGCTGACACACTCATCCGAGCGAAAAACCAACGTGCGTACCAAATTTGTGTCATAAAACGTGGCAGTAAGAGTGTTAAGAAATGTATGTTATTTTATAATTGCACCCCAAAACCTGTTCTGGGATCATGATCCATGCTCATTGACCACTCACAACCTTAGGTCTTACCATAAGAGTAGGAAATCCAATCTCGGACGATATTTTCGATCCCGGGATTTCGAGACAGCAATTTCGAGTTTGTCAAATTCCAACTAGCTTGATAAAAGGTTAAACAGCATGTATTTATGATGTAGTATTATTTATATAATAATTATCATTATAACAAAATAAGCCATATTTATTTAGCATTTCTTTTGTTAAAACAAATATTGATAAACATTAATCACACTAAAAGTAGCAAAAACATTTTACTTCAATGTGGTCGGGTAGGTAGGTAGTTGCACCATGCACCACAAATACAACGGTAAAAAGTCAAAAACAGAACGAGGATCGTACAAAGCCAAAACTAAACAAACGATATGACATACGCGCACACGCGACGATTTAAGAACCAGGTTTTACTTGATACCGAATTTAACTATTCACAAAAACTAAAGGAGACGTGTGAGAGGGGGGGGATAAGGAGGATAGGGTAGAAGTTATAGTCTGATTTAAATTAGAACCATCCTTGGTGGCGAGCGGTGGACAGAGTGGAGGGGCCGCGCTGTTGCCAAATTTACGCATCGCTGTACTGCCAACGGACGGACTTCTCATAAATCTAAACGCTGCATGACAACGTTGCATATGGTTACTATGACAACCGCCTGAACGGTAATCGCTCGTTGGCTCTTGGAGTAGGGGCCCCTCTCGCTCACCCTCCCCGCCCGTGTCAGCCAAGACTGTTCTACTTTAAATCAAACTTTAGACATAATAACAATCGAAGGTCTCATAGAAGCAGTAAGGATGTGCAAGTAAAGATAAGGACTGATGACATCACCATTGCAGACGTCTGTCTATCTTACTCTTACCAATGTATTTGGATAACCTAATAGAACTCCGATCCAATGCAATGTACCTATTTTATTTGCATTATATATTTTATTACTCATGATCTATGCTCTTACTACGCTACTAAGTGTATCCGTCATCCCGACTACCCGGTTAATGTTATTGTTTATTCAAGTCATTTGTTTGATTGTTTATTTAGTTCACTACTTATAAATAAATTATTTTATTTATTTAGAAAATCTATTATTCTCTTGAACAAACAAGTCAAAATACCTTAAAACGTATAAATTTTCTAATCGCGAAATCCCGGGATTGACTTTGGGGTAAATCGGCCCGGGATTAGATTCCCTACATAATAGCATTGAAGAAACAACACTATGATAATAGCTTGTCAGTAGAGTCTGGGACGATGTGGCGCCAAAAGTGGTGGGGGAAGGTCATTGACCTTGGGCCACGCCCCTTTTTTTTTGGTGTTTTTTTGGGTCTTTTTGGTTCCTAACCTAAGCCACGCCCACTTTTTTGGGGTCCTAACCTAAGCCATTTTTTGGGAATTTTGGATTTTGGGTTTTTTTTTGGGGGGTCCTAACCTAACCTAACATTTTTGGATTTTGGGTTTTTTTTTGGGGGTCCTATATTAAATATTAATTATTACAAAACAAGATGGCTGCCAAAAAAAAAAGATGGCGGCTCAAAATTTCCCAAAATCTTTAAAAATCAAAAATTTCCAAAATTTCAAAAATCCCCAAAAATCCAAAAAGTGTTAGGATAGGTTAGGACCCCCCCAAAAAAAAACCAAAATCCAAAAATGTTAGGTTAGGTTAGGACCCCCAAAAAAAAACCCAAAATCCAAAATTCCCAAAAAATGGCTTAGGTTAGGACCCCAAAAAAGTGGGCGTGGCTTAGGTTAGGAACCAAAAAGACCCAAAAAACACCCAAAAAAAAGGGGGCGTGGCCCAAGGTCAATGACCTTCCCCCACCACTTTTGGCGCCAGATCGTCCCAGACTCTACTCTTGTCTTACCTAGGGAAATTCGTTAAAAATTTTAAATGAACATGTCTTAATTGTATAAAGGTAGAAAGGACCTGACGGGTCCTTCACACGAAATGTCGTTAGAGCTTCAAAACACTAGTAACGTATTTTTGAACCAATGCATTTCGTTTTAACGCTGAAAGCAAAAGCAACGTTTTGAAACCAGAAAGACGAACTATTCTGGTCTCGCGTATCAGAATACAAATGCAATTAATTTTCAGAATCATCATATGATGTTTGGCGCATAAACCATGTCATAACACTAAGCTATTAGTGGTCCATTGTATCTGGACGCGCATTAGGACGAACTGGGCTGTGAATTATGAATTGTCAGGTAATTAGGTGTAGTATTGATTAGGAGAGGGGGGTAGTATGGGGGTGAAGTGGCGTCACGATTAATCTAGGCAATGCTTAATTATACACAGAGCCTCGCAAAAACTGAGCTGCTTGAATTCGAAATGGTAATTTTAGTTAATTACGATATAAAACTACAAACGATTTTAATGTTAATTTATTGATAAGATAAGCGCGGGATATGTTTCACTTTGTTTTTTTTCAAAATGAGACTGAGCAGTGTATGCGAGGGACAAGTTTAGTTAAAAGCGTCGTTTGTGAGCATTTTACGTCTAAAGCTGGCTAAACAGTTGAAAATAAATCAAAACAGTAAAATGGAGTAAGTAAAGAAAATTCTACAATAAATCCAGCGACTGCATATTGTATGGAATGAGCAAAATTTTAATACTTCAGGAAAAAGCTTGAGAATATCAAAAAATTGTGATAAATTAGAACATTGCAAGCCACCTTTTGGAGAAACTGGTATTTTGACTGTCAACTCCTATAAAAGCGAGTGCATGTATATAACAGCTGATTTCACCCATCATCTGTAATACTTAAACAAACCCAGTGTAGATTATACTTTGGGGTTATGTTTATAACTTTAATCTTTATAATTTCTTATGAAGTTGATTTTTTTTTTTAAATACGAGTTATAAAACTAACGTGCGCTATAATACATTATAATATTTGCTTTGAGGTTATAAACTGTGTATAAATACGTCCTTTTATCATAAAAATATTAGTTTATACAAATTTAAAGAAGATGAAATAACTATTCGTTTAACTTCGGAAACATTCGTTCATCTTCGTATAACTTATAAACATATTCGATTGTTAATTTCTTCACTATAATAATAATAATAACTTCTAAATCATTTGATCTATCAATATGAAATAAAAATCCATTAAAAGATAATATTTGCACCTTTCTAGTATCAGGAGACCGATCTAAAGCTCGATTATAAGCAGGGCTATGATTTCAATAACTATTATTGAAAATTTCCGTGAACATCGTTTAGGTTAAGCCTATAACATTAAACAACTAAATAAAGGGTATGTTTATTTAGCAGAAGTATTCGTTGCCATGGTACCTATAAATAGATACAACATTAGGCTTACCTCTAATAAAATACAGTTTAAAAGAAAACAGATGATTATTGTAATGGCATTGAAAACATTTGCATCAGCTGTGCTTCGTTTAAAAGAAAACAGATGATTATTGTAATGACATTGAAAACATTTGCATCAGCTGTGCTTTGTATTGTTTAAAATGGACAAATTTCACTTTTTAATTTAATAAAAAGACGTAGAAAACGAATTTTCCCAGACTGGTGACCATTTCCAATCGATTTCTCGTGGCGAAAAGCCCCATATAAAATCAAAAAATCAAAAATCCTTAGACGGAGATTCCAGATCCATTTAGCAGACAGACAATTATCTCTCGCTTTAGAAGATAAGATAAATAACAAATTTTAACAAATAGGCCTACAGTTTGATAATCCTTATAAAGTGTACACATTTACGGAGTTAAAAATTCCCGTTATCATAGTTAGCTATTTGTTTTTAAATAGTATCTTGTATAAATGATGTACCGTATTTCAGATGTGTATCTAATTAATCTGCCGTGATTTTTCATGGGGGGGGGGGGGGGGTTCTAGTAATCTTATATATTTTTGATGTAGTAATGGATGTAAAGAATAGTTTACATATGTATTAAGTTAAAGGCCTAATTGCTAATTATAAACCGGATTTGGTTGTGTGCTTGAACAACCAAGACATAGGTTAAATAAATCAAGGAATCATCATTTATTTAGGAATCAAACTGCCTGCTTGCCAAATTTCAAAGCTTGTCAAATAATGATTTATATCATACATTTTATGGTTGGCTGTAGAGCACCCATTTTATAACTTGGATGCATACTTGAATTGTGAAATTGTTAGTATGCAATCTGAGTTGGTCATCTGTCATGTTAGTTTTAAAATTGCATTACTAAATTAATCCTGTACTGCAATGTATGTACATTTTCTGAAGGACCGATTAAATTTTTGCTCTGTAAACAATAATAATAGCATTACAATTTAAAAAAAAGAAAAAAATCACGGTTTGTTAATTGTTTACCGCTTTGTGTATAACGCAGGTTAAAGAGCTTTAATATGAAGGACGAATATTTTTATATATAAATTACTTTTTTGAAATATTATTACACGTCCATATTTTTAGCACATGCTATATAATAAATTAGCTGACCCGTACGACGTTGCCCGTGGTAGTTGGTATTTTCAGTCTTTTTAACGTAATTGTATTATTTTTAAGTGTTCAGTCAGTGAGTGGTATTTGGATTTTTATATATATAGATCTTAAATAATAAAAACACTATTGTCAGAATAATAAAAGATCTGAAATTATGATTTTAGTAACTTTGATAGCCCCAAACCCCTCCTAAAATTTCTAAATTTGTCATAGTCTTTCTTAGTAAGCACCTGGCGCTAGAGGAAGCTACATACCAAATTTCATTCCAATCCGTTCGGTAGTTTTGAAGAAATCGTGATTTAATAACTTTGATACCCCCAAACCCCATCTAAAATTTCGAATTTTTTGAAACCCTTTCTTAGCGAGCGCCTATGGTCCTAGAGGAAGCTACATAACAAATTTAATTCCAATCTGTTCGGTAATTTTGGAGAAATCGTCATTTAGTAATTTTTACCCCCAAACCCCCCTAAAATTTCCAATTTTTTAAAACCCTTTTTTAGTGACCACTTATGGCCCTAGAGGAAGCTACATACCAAATTTCATTCCAATCCGTTC
>JAGFPH010005294.1:61824-73067 GCA_018207615.1 Philaenus spumarius
TAACTCTACAACGAAGGCATCTATCAAAAAACGGTTTGCGCCATTGTTTTTCTTTTGAAATTTCACATTGAGGTGATGTGTCATATGACCATCATCTCATTTAAAATAATAAAGTTAAATCCAATATGGCGGAACCAAGATGGCGGACAAAAATTTCAAAACCACCAAAAAGTAGGATTTTTAAAACTGTACAGGTTAGCATAAGTTTCTACCGCCAAGAACGTCCCAGTTGCGCAATATAAAGCCGTTTCCATACTTAAAAATCACCCTGTATATTTATAATACACACACAATACAAATTTGCAATTTTCATATCTATACAAATATTATAAATAGGTAAAATTAGTTTCTTTGTTTGTATGTAGGGGATAATCTCTGGAACTAGTGAACCGATTTGAAAAAATAGTTTTACTAATAAAAAGCTACACTATCCTAACATAGGATATAATTCATTTCAATAAAAACATTTTTATTTCAATATTTGTAAATTTAGTCGGAAAAAATCTTAGGTTAGGCCTAGACTGATGAACTAACAAAAGTATTTACATTTATTACCATAGCAACCAATTGAATAACATTGCAGATAAAACAGCTGTTTGATCCAATATTTCCATTAACAGCTGATTTCAAACTTTGAAGCAATTATTTTGTATATCTAATTTTTAGTTTAGGTGCAGACCTTAGCCTTGCTGGTTCATTTAACCTTTATTATAACTGCTGTTATAAAATATACGAAATAATTTGATTTGAATATTTAACAATATTTACCATAAATATTAGCTTTTGGGTTATTATTAATCCTACACCTTTATTATATTATAAAGAAAACATAACATGATTATGTGTGTAGAAGGTTCAAACGGGGTTGGGGTGCGGAGCACGCAGGGGTTTCCCCTAGTCTGTTGTAAAGGCCTATATTGTAAATTATACGCAGGGTATGTATAATTACATGCATTTTTAGTTTTGATTATTGGAATAGATACTGTGCTACACTATGTCATATTCAGCTCTATACTTTTATCGTTTCTGAGAAATTGGACTGTGACACAGGTACACACAAAGGGGTGATCTTATAAAAGTTCAGCATTTCCACTAAAGGTACGGAGCCCCAAAACAACATCGACTGTAAATATTTACAACGAAGCCCGCCTAAAGCTTTATCGCTGCATCTTCCACAAAACACGTGTACAGTTGCAGATATAACCGAGTAAAATCAAATTTATCGCGTCGTGGGCACAGCGCAACTATAAACAACTAGAGTTTCGCCCCAAGTGAGCGAATATTCTTATGTTATTGCAGTTGTGAGGGAAACGGGTTCAACATACAAAATATGGCCTTTCTTTGGTTAAAGTATGTTAGCGGTCCCTTGAGGCGTTGCTGCACAGAAGTAAAATGTAAACGTTGTCTATAAAAATAATGCCAAGCTTTTCTTGCTGTGTGAGGTTACATCGGCAAGGTTTTGGTCTAATTATATTCATTTTGGACAGATCACATCGGAATACTGGACAGCGTCATCAAATTACTGTTATTACTCAAAACTTTGTCCTAATGTGTGTTGAATTTGGCATATTCCAGTGTAATACATCCCTATTTAACCCTAAAACACTTGCGTACGTAAAAGTTACGTGTGGCGCCGACATTTTGTTCCCTCCCTTCTATACGCTCCTATATCACTGCAGCCTTTCAGTAGTAGTTTGGGCTGTTAGTTGCCTTTGAGACTGCTTGGTGGATACGTTCATCTGCGTTAGTTTGGTGCCGACTTTATACTCCCCTATCTAAACAACACGTAAAGTTTACGTATCGCTAGTTTAACAGTATATTTTATCACGTTATAGAAATGAAGTTGTTCCTCAGAAAGGAAGAAGAACCTACTGTTTATTTTGTGATTGGAAAAAGAAGAGGATGTCAAATACGTACTGTAGCTGCGGAAAAGTTATCTGTTTTGAACATCAAGTGAAAAAATGTCTTCAGTGTACAGAGGTTTCGAACAAATGAAACATATGTAATAAATAATATTTACTAATACTAATTCTTTTATAAAGTAAAATAACATGTAGTTTGTTTAAGTTTTTTATTTTAAATAGTAAAAATGATTCAATTCGTATATGTAGCTTTAATTTATTCACCATTTTCCGGAAATGTTCAGGTATTAGAGGTAACACGTCAATATTACGTGTCGATAGTAATAAAGACATTCCGATTAGCGCTAGTGTTCTAGGGTTAAACTGTAGAATTATTTATGGGGATACATCCTCCAATGAAATTCCAAAATTATTGGAGATGGTGCATGTTTATATCGATCTCTGCCTTACATTATTTACAGATCACAGATACTCCCATCACCATAACCCGATCCAAGTGTCTCTGCGCCATGTCCGTGAAAATATCAGAGTATATAATAATCTGTTTCTATTTGCTTCACCACGAGTCACCGCGGGTGTTGGTGAGCGAAACGAGCAAGCTCCTTCTATTGTAGATATGTTACGTATATATTATCAAGCCTTGCATTTCATGTTTCGGCAATAAATACTGATTTGAAATTATAGTCTGTTTTCAACTGCTTTAGTATTGGGGCGAGCAGGCCGTGGTATTACTTCAAGCGCCCCTCAATACTAATGCAGTTAAAAACAGACTATAACTGTTTTCTTTCTTTTATTTTCTCCACCCTATACGTAGTATATGGAGAAAGTATTGTTTTCGTAAAAATGTTCGAATTTGAATTTTCAGTTGAATTATCTGTTTTGGTGCTCCCAGAACCCCAAAAAATTGTTTAGTGCAATTATCTGTGTTGGTGCTCCCTGAACCCAAAAATATTTTTAGTGGAATTTTTTGTTTTGGTGCTCCCTGAACCCAAAAAAGTGTTTTTAGAGTGGTGTCTGTCTGTCAGTCTGTCAGTATGTATACACGACCAGTGAGGACACTATTGGTCCGATTTTCATGAAATTTGGTATGTAGGTACTAAACCCTAATATCTCCAGGCGTTTTTTTCATTTTTTGGAATTTTTAATTTTTAAGGGTAATTTACCCCTAAAAACCCATAAAAAACGACAAAAATTCAAATTTCTCAAAAACGGCTATAACGATTTTGATCAAATTTTCAGTATTTATAGTGCTTAAGATGCCAAACAAAATAACACCACCCGCTTTTATCAAAACTTCAGCGTTTTATATTTATGGGGAAATGTTTAAAAATAAACAAGTTTGTGTTGTCAATCTAGCATCGCGCCAGCGGCCGCACAGGGTAGCATCACGGTAGCGAGCACGGCCAGTAATTCAAAGGTCGCGCGATCGAATCCCGCCCGGGACAATAATTTTTTTTATACGATTGACGTAGGTAGAATATTATTTTTTTGTTTTGTTCTAAAAAAGTAGTAAAAAATAAAATGATTAAAACAATATTATTTTGATTACAGTAAGTTGGGAGAAAGTTTGTGTCAGTTAACTGATACCGTTTATTTTTTACTTGTGAATAAAACTATAACTTAGTTTATGTTTTTTTAGTTTAAAGCTACAAAAAAATGCAGAAATTTGACTTTTAAATAAAATTATTTGTAATATATTATTATACTAATTTAGATTTCTATTGCACAAAAGTACACATAAAAAAAAAGAAAGCAGTCGCGGGACTGAACTGAAAATTGTAATGTATATAAATCGTTAGTCATATTGGTTTAATTTAAAATTTAATTATTTTAACACAAACAAGTAAACTAGTTTAACACAACTTACAAAATGAGGAAGCACAATGTCCATTTCAGAAATATTACCAAGTTAACTATTTTAAAACAACTTGCGAAATGAGGAAGCGTAAAATGTTCATTTCATACTTATGACCAAGTAAACTGTTTTACAGCAATTTACAAAATGAGGAAGCACAATGTTCTTTTCAGAGGTATTACCAAGTAAACTATTGCAACACAACTTACAAAATGAGGAAGCACAATCTCCGTTTCAGAGTTATTACCAAGTGAACTATTTTAAAACAGCTTACAAAATGAGGAAGCACAATTTCAGAGGTATTACCAGGTAAACTAAATACTCTTGTATATACACATGTGTACTATATATAGTAGAGCTTGAAGGAATAGAGCGTGACGGTAAAATTCGATTCACCGCCCGCAAAATGTTTTGGACGCGGTGCGCCTACAGAAGTTTCTTCTTCAATAATTTGCTGTCGATTTATAAAACGAGAGTTTTATAGTTATTTCATTTATTCCATTTCTGAACGTATAACATTTTACCAGACAATTTAACATTTATAAAATATCAATATTTTTTACATCAAAGACAGTGTAGCCTCCATTACGTCTACAAATCCCATAACACTGCCTTTAAATCAACAGTCCCTTTGATTTCTGTACTCGAAGTATTGTACCGTATGATGCGCCTAATACAAAAATGTATCGAGGTAGATTGGCCGAAACGCGATCGTTAAAAGTGTATCAGTGTCGGCTTACTGCCGGGGGCTCGTGGGGGGGGGGACAGGGGGTGTCTAATTAGTCGCTGAGCCGGAGAGTTAAAGCAGTGACGTCACGCACTCAGCGTGTCTGTACTTTATTACTTCAGTTGTTGTATTTTCTGATAGTTATGTACTTTATTTAATAAATAATAAAATAAAATGTTTTATAATAAAAATAGTTATAATTCAATCATTGTAAAATTAAAAGTTATGCAAATTAAGACTACAAAATTAAAATATACACAAGTGAAAATAAAATAATTTTAGAAAATAAAGATACATTAATAAGTTAATAAAATTGCAATAAAAGTTGTGTTAAATGGAAAGTGGAACAGTACAATACAATATTATAAGATACAAATATTTATGAAGAATGTTTTAAAATGAAAATTATACCATAAATTATAAAAGGTTTATACAATTAAAAGGTGTATAAAACTTGTCTCTAAATTAATAAGATATAAAATTAACAGGAATTAATTAATTATATAAAATGAAGATACATTAAAATGTTTGTAAAATGGAAGATGTATAAAAATTGTCTCTAAAATGAAACATATACAATTACAGTAAATATAAATAATTAATGATATATTATAAAGGCACATTAAAATGCATATACAATGAAAAGACATGAAATTAAAAAGAAACAATAAATGATAAAAACAAGCTTACAATTCAATATATGGGGAAAAATTAAAATAAGTATATTATAAAGTTACAAAGGATAATATGTATTAAAAGCGAATCTACAATTTAAAAAATAAAGTTTCTTACCTCATTTTCTTCCGTCACGTGACCTCTTCTTTATATTCGTTAGTGACGCGTTTCGGGACTTTTATCCCATCATCAGACACAAAATTACTCAATCGAGGTCGTCATACATTAAAATTAAATTACACAAAACACACATAGCACATTTCACGTTTAGGTGTACACCTTCTGGCGACCGGCCGGCAACTGTCAGTCTGTTGTCTCGCGCACTCTGAACCTGTTCTTACCGCGGGCTTTTTGGATTCTTATCGCCGTATCATATAACGTATTCGAGTCAAAACTCAACTATTTTTAATAAATCAGTGACCTGGATACTGAAAATGAATTCATTACAATTTAAAGATCTACAAAACGTATCTCTAAAATGTAAAGAAATACAACAGAAAGAATCAATTTTGATATAAAATAAATATACACTTAACAGGTTACATAATAAAGAGTCTTACAATAAAATGCAAGTAAAAGAGGTACAATACCATGTTTGAAAAATAATACAAAAATGTCTCTAAGACAAAAAGAAGTATACAAAAAATAAACAATAAATGATATAAAATAAAAATACACTAAACAGATTTTAAAATGAAGTCACTTACAATAAAATGTTAGTAAAATGAAAAGAGGTGTAAAATGGTAAATAATACAATTAAAAGATGTCCAATACAATGTTTGTAAAATGATACAAAAATGTATCTAGAACAAAAAGAAGTATACAAATAATAAACAATATGTGATAGAAAATAAAAATACACGAAACAGATTTTAAAATGAAATGACGCAATGAAATTTTAGTGAAATGAAAAGAGGTGTAAAATATTATAGAATAAATTTAAGAGGTACAATACATTGTTAGCAAAATGTAAAGTTGTATAAAAATGTCTCTAAACAAAAAGAAGTAAAAAACATTTAACAATAAATGATATAAAATTAAAATAAATTAAAACAGATTTTAAAATAAAGCGACTTACAATAAAATGTTAGTAAAATGAAAAGGTATAAACAATAAATAATTTAAAATGAAGATAAATTAAGAGTGTATTAATGGAAAGACTTACAGTATAATGTTGGTAAAATAAAAATCACAATGCAAAACAAATATTCTGTGATAAATGGCACAAAAAATATTAAAATGAAAATTAAACTAGGTAAGTGGGCTGTTTCTAGATACCGTGCTGTTATTTTATTCATTCATATAAACTTGTGATAAATGCAATCCTAAGCAAAAGTATAAATAATAATAACGTATCAACAATAAAAAACAAACAAACATAAAAGCAGTAGTTAAGCAATTAAGAAATCTAAAAACATAATCGAAATGTGTGGAAAAGATAGGACGAAAATTACGATACGTGTTTAGAACATAAACCGACGTCCGAAAAAAGTTAGGTTAAAGTCACAAGGAGCGAAACACCAAAAAGTTGATTTTAAACCGAATCAACAGTTCACAGTGGGCGTACATTACACAAAACTCGATTTCAACAGTGCTAAAGTTTAATATTGGATCTTACAGAGGCGGCGGAGAAAGTGTTATGAATATTTTATAACTGTCGTTGAGCGTAATAAAGTTATTTGTGGTCTCGTGTGGAAGCGTGCGGTTGTCGGGTGAGACTAAACAGTCTTGTGATGCGAGACGAGGCGAAATGTGTTTGAAGTGAAATTAACGCGCTGTTGGCGCTATGGCAATAGATTAGGCTGAATCAGTAACAACTACTTTGTGAATTGCTCAAAGTTTTAAAATGAAAACCTGTCTACGAAGCTTATGGTTTTGTTGCCGGGAACCTCGCAAGTGGTATTTAGACTAGCAAATAATAAGTGAGGAGTTTGATGTCCCTCGCAGTCCCCAATCAAACATTCGTATTACTACATACACATTTACACAAACGTCGACTATATAAAATTGCTTCCAAATCGATTTCCTAAATTTTATTTTTTACAAAATTTTCTAAGATGTAGGAGTCGACTTAAACGGTTTTTTTAGGTCAAGCACTTTGAAATAAACATTTTTTGTCTCTCGAATTTTGTTTTTAAAAACTCTTAATTTTCGAGATATTAGTAACTTAATGTCGATTTATTTCAACACGTTTAGGGCCGCCATTTTGTTTTTTGTGGGTCGATTTTTCATTTTCTTTATGCCATTTTCCTAGTCTTAAATATACCTTTAAAATGAGATATCACATGACCATACTTCCCATTTAAAAAGTTTGTGTTGCCCCCAAAATCCCCCATTTTTAAGGGACACTCAAAATTTCCGATTGCTTCAAAAGATACTTTGCGTTAGGTCAGTACCGTTCTCCAAAGGATATTTGTTTGTTTTAACAAACACAAAAGTTTAGGGGGGGGGGGGAGTGACTTTATGACCACCCTGTATATGTGTGTTCGCACTCCAACTGTCGCACTGTACGTCCGATTTGGTACAAATTTGGTTTGGTTTTCTATGTATCTCAGACGAGTTTGTTAGTAATAAAAGCACGTTTTTTGACTGGAAGAAACAATGTTTTGAGATTTTTATAATGAAACTTTTTTGGGTTTTATCTGAAAAATATATTCACGAGATTATTCTGCACGTTGTGTTTTTTTACACGACCTTACAGTGCTCTTGGTTCCCCAAAATCGATCAAAACGTAAAATACTGTAAAAGTACCCTGTATTCTTAACCTCGCGAAGTTAGTTTGTTCGCTGCGAGCGAAGCGAAGGTATAGCCCGTTAAGGGTTTTTCGTGACACCATGTATAAACATATTTACCATCAATACACAACATATTGAACATAAAAATGTTATCTGTAAAATGTTTTGCTTAAAGTATAACCTGTAGCATGGGCTATCTAAGCTGCGCCCTCAGGCCAAAAGGTCAACCTACGTAAAAGATCGCCTTTATGCGTATTTAAGTACTTGAAGCCTGATGGGATGTTTTATTGACGGACAGACGGACTACACGAAGGGTTCCCTCAGGACAATATAGTCCCGATAACGTGCGCTCTCTGGATGAGGGATAACTCTCCCCCATATCGTTCCTATCTGGCTGCCGAATAACTGAACCAAAGCTGACTAGATTTGCTGTAGATCTGGTTACGGCGTGAAATGTGTTTATATTGCATTTGATGAACTGTAATGTTTTTATAGGATCACTCGATTGTTTGAGGTTCGTTGTCGATTTTCGATAGATCGAATAAAGGTATCTAAATTTGACAGGGTTATAAATATCATGCTAACGAACATTCGGAACTTGAAATTAGTTAACTATATTTTGGGGGGTTAGATTTGGATACTAAAAATAACAGGGTGTCCCACAAGTAAAGTGCCAAACTTCGGAAAATGATTCTATGGGTTAAAATAAAGAGAAAATCAAGAATACGTATTTTTTTAAACGCTTCGTTTTTCTTTTTACAAAACAATTCGTATCTTGAGAACGGTTTGACCGATTGAGTTCCAACTTGATATGAAGTTTAACCTAAAATAACAATGATCTACTTTAACATAAATAAGCGATTATATACAATGATTCGTTTCAAAATAGTGTCTGTTTGAAAATTACAAACCTAAACTACCCAAAAACAGTAAATTTTAACTACAAATTTCAAGATACTTATTTTGTAGCCGTTTTAATTTCCTATCGGATTATGTAACTGTCAAAACAATCGGGTGAAGGATAATAGTTAAATTATGTGTAATAATTGGCTTGTTCAACCCGACTTTCTATACCAACACAGTAAACACAGCAATATTGTATGTACATATACTGTAGTTTTCTTTAACTTAGCTGTTGTCCTTCATCCCATTGTTTTCATATTCATATTCATATTCATATTCATATTTTATTTGTCATTGACCAAACATATTTGGAATAGACATAGTCACAAATTTACAATTCAAGTACAAGTTGCTACATTAATAAATTAAAATACAAAGAAATAAATTAACAAAGGTATAACAACAGCATTACAGGTATTAACAGCATTAAACATAACAACAATAAATATTTACCCAATAATAAAACATTCATACATAATATTGTGTCTAAACAAAATTCAAGTCTTTTAAATCATCTGTAAGAAATTTGTTAAAAGAATAATATGGGTGTTTAACAAGCTATTCAAAAATCACCTGATCAAACTTTTTAAATGTTGTAAATCGGGCAGCCATAGGCAATTTATTAAAAAATGACACACAATTAAATCTATAGCTCCTAATAGATTTATTCAGTCGAAACTGAGGAGTATTTATTTTGTTTTTATTCCTGGTATTATGAGAATGGTGGTCACTTCTAAGAGGAAAACTATCAAGATTCAATTTAGCATATCTTAGGACCATCTGAATGTATAAATTGTACAAACTTAAAATTTTAAGATTTTTAAATAGTGGCTTGCAGTGGTCTGAGGGACCTACACCACACATAATGCGTATAGCTTTTTCTGCAATATAAAAACATCATTAACATTAGCTGCATGACCCCATAACATTAAACCATATTGAATATGCGACTGAAAAAGACCAAAGTATATATTACGCAGATAATGAGAGGAAATTAGGGGCTTAATTTTGTACAGCAAATATAATACTCTAGATAATTTTTTATTTAAATCGGTTAAATGGTGCTTCCAAGTAAGTTTACCATCCAAGTGTAACCCAAGCATTTTTACAGATAGTTCTTCACTTTGTAAATTTCCCAAAGAAAATAAAATTCTTTGAGTTTTTTCTTGGTTTAATAAAAGCTTGTTTGCTGAAAACCAATCCTGAGCTATAGCCTCAGCCTCATTAATTTTGTTTCTAAGACTGATTAGGTCTTTGTCTACTGCCAGAAGGGTAGTATCATCAGCATACAATACGGAGGATAAATTATGATAATTTAGAATGTTCGGCAGATCATTTATAGAAATTAGGAATAAAAATGGCCCTAATGTTGAACCCTGAGGTACACCAAACATTATTTCTCTAACACTTGAAATATCATCACCCAAAGATACAAACTGTTTTCTATTTCTTAAATATGAATGCATTAATTTTAGAGAATTATCATATAGCCCATATATTTTCAATTTTTTCAGAATATGCCCGAACTGCACGCTGTCAAAAGCTTTACTCAAATCACAAAGCACCAGCGCAATTTTTGATTTACTCTCAAACCCTTCCAAAACTTGATCAACAATACTCTGAACCGCCATAACAGTTGACTTACCCGATCTAAAACCAAACTGAGCATTTGTAAATAGGTTATTTGTTTCAAAGTAACTGCTTAGTTGGTGGTAGATTACCGACTCAAACAATTTGGAGAAAATTGGAACAATTGATATTGGTCTGTAGTTCTGAGGGTTGGATTTGTCTCCCTTTTTAAACAGTGGAATGATCTTGGATACTTTAAGGCAATCTGGAAAGTAACAAATTTCCAAGCACTTGTTCAATAGTTCAAGTAGTGGTTTTTTTATATAAAGTATAGTTTGTTTTACTAAATGATTTGAAATCCAATAAACATCCATACTTTTTGAGTTTGAAAATTTTGCGACAATTTTAACAAGGTCATTTTCACTAACACACTTCCAAGAAAAGTGACAAGCCTGACTGTTCATTGTAGAACATAGTTCCTCAGAAGATGACCTGCTTTTAGGTATTTCTGATTGAAAATCACTGATTGAGTCAAGAAAATAATTATTGAGAGTCTCAGAGTCAAGAGATATTGAGTTTTCTTTTTGATTGGAATTACCTGCTTCCCTAGATACAAGTGCCCAAGCTGCCTTACACTTATTCGGGGCCCCCTCAATGTAATTTGCATAAGCTTCTTTTTTAGATTGTACCATTTTCTTTCTATAATACCTTTTACTGTGCAAATAATTATCATAGGCATCATTAACTGAATCAACAGTGCTACTGTTGAGCCTATTCTTATACACATTAAACTTTGCTAGCATGTTTTCCCTAATTTCTTTAAGATTATCATTATACCAGATAATTTTTTTATTAGTTGGTCTATTAGATTTTTTTGTTTTTAAAGGTGAACACTTGTACCAGATTTCTAAGTATT
>JAGFPH010005294.1:82484-97376 GCA_018207615.1 Philaenus spumarius
GTATGTTAGGACTGTTGAGTTTCAGGTTTGTAGAGTGTTCGGTGCAACTAATATATTAATTAAAAAATAGGGACCTCTTCGTGGGACACCCGGTACTTACCGGTATTCCAAATTTGAACTCGATATCTCATCTATTTCTGGAGATAGAGTGAGTTTTTGTAAAAAAAAAACAAAATGGCGGATTGCGACTAAACTAAGCCGAGTTCGAAAACATTTTACTGGACATTTTTTATTTATTTCAATGGGCAATACGTTTCTGTATAACCCGCTGCGGTTTTTAGGGACACCCTATATATATATACATTTTAATGACACTCAAAAACGTGTTCAGGAAACCATGATCGGTCCTCATTTACTACTCCCGACCTTAGGTTTCACCATAAGAATCACTGCAGTAGCTCATCTTTTCTGTGGAAATTCACTAAAAACCTGCAACACACTTAAACCTTTTTTTAAATCTATTACTCTTAAGAGTCGCAGCTGAGCCTTATGCCTAAACAAACTTGTCTAAAGAAACATGTAATAGTGCACGGATATGTGCGGTGCTCTGTGATTACATTTAATCACTACACATGTAGGCCTACTGAACATGTCATAAAGAATTCCATTTGGATGGATCAAATGGAATTATTAGTCTACTTACTCATGGGTGTGTAGTTGTGAAATATGTATTTCTTACCTGAAAACAAAAACAAAAAAATGTTATAAATCTATAAATAAACTTTACACACACACATACAGTATATACACATACGAGAACATGGGAGTGTTTATGTGTGTAGCTATTTACACGGCCAGATCGTTTGACGGATTAGGAATAAATTTGCCATAGTGTTTACCCTAATCAGAACAAAAGGGAGTTTGTAAACAATGATTTCGATTACTTCCGTTTAAGGGATGAAACTAAATGTAATCACCTCCTCACTATAAACATTCAATTCGACTACTTGCCGTGAAAATAGATAGCGAAAACTAGAACATTTCTTTCTTATGTGATGTATAAATAAAATAAAACTTATTTCGGTCACTTATGACAAACTAGGCCGAATTTCGTTGCGATACGTTCCAGAGAAAATCGAATGCGACAAACTGACAAAACGAGTGGTGATATCTGTACATATAAATAAAATTGAAGTGTCTGCGATTTAAAAATATAAGATTTTTTCCAAGTTCATATGGTTATTCACTCATTACCAAAACGTATACACACGGCTATAAATTTTTTGTCTGTTTTAATGGGGTAATCTCAGGAATGGCTGAACCGATTTAGACGAAACTTTCATTACCATTTAGAGGGCTTTACGGAGAATATTTTAGGCCACTTTTTATTCCGAAAATATTTAAAACTCCTGTAAAAAAAAATTAAAAAAATGTAAATAAACGGTACCACATACTTTCTCCCAGTTGAAACTTTATACCTTCCCAAGAGTAGCATAGGAGGTGGTTATTTAGAATTGCAAAAGTAGGAAAGTGTTAACCATGGAAAACATTAGATGAAAGTAACTCACATCCATATTATATTATAATATTATTATTATTATTATTAAAAATACTCGATCGATTTCGAACAAATTTGCACCAAACATGTAAATTGGGCCTGTATAGATGCACGAAAAAGGTTTTGAACATTTTTGAAAACCGACCCCCTTTTTGGCCCAAAACCCCCAAAAATCTGTTGTTATTATTATTACGTAAACGAGAATTTTTAGAAAGATGCGGTCTTTTGCATCTGGTATTGTACATTAAGGGCTACAAATAAACCAAATTTTATCAAAATCGTTAGAGCCGTTTTTTAGAAATTTAGATTTTTCTGGTTTTTTGGCCATTTTCGGAGATATTCCAGAACTACACCTACATACCAAATTTCATAAAAATCGGACAGTTGGTATGGTCACCAGCTCTGTACACATCCTAACAGACACACGGACAGACATCACCAAAAAACACTTTTTTTGGGTTCAGGGAGCAGCAAAACAAATAATTCCACTAAAAATATTTTTGAGTTCAGGGAGCACCAACCCAGATAATTCCACTAAACAATTTTTTGGGGTTCAGGAAGCACCAAAAACAGATAATTCCACTAAAAAATTCAAATTCGAAAATTTGGACGATAACAATACTTTCTCCATATACTACGTTTAGGGGGGGAGAAAGTAAAAATTGGGGATTTTGTGGACAAATGTTGGGGGATATTGCGTGTAAATTTTTATTTATGTCTTACATTATGTACAAAAGTCAAACCTACCCCCACCACAAAACTTAGATCCAAGTGCCTCTGTCCAAATCAATAGCAATTTCCTTAAAAATTACCATAAAAAAATATAAAAAATATGATCAAAATTAGGGATTTTGCGGTTTGCATTTGCATCATCATATGTCACCTCAGGAGTTAGTGAGCGAAGCGAGCATAGACAGAGCCCCTAGTATATAATGGAACAAATTTTATAGATAGTGGTTTTAGTAATACTTGACAAATATTAGGTACATAACAAATACGTACACAAAATTAGAGGTCAATATCTTTTCTATTTTGTGTTTAGTAAAAAAACAAAATGGTGGATAATTCGAAAACCAAGCATTCCCGGACCTATGTTTAATGGAACTTTTTTTCTTATTTTTAATAGTAGAATCGCCCGTAAAATTTTACCTTTCCTTGTGTGGCACCCTGTACATAAACCATTTCTGAACAAAAACACGAATGAAAAAACAAATCGTAACAACAAGGTTGGTGTAAGTAATTAGATATAACAATGTTTTATAGCGCTCTGATTCAAAGATCCTTTTATATATGAAGGGCTGAGAAGCCAAGGGGTACAAGTGACATTTTTTTAATAATGCTCCAGTAAACGAGAAAGCAACCGGAAACGCAACCGTTTCTTACTGTACCCCTATCTAAACAGTGCAATTTCTTGCAGCTGAACGCTTTGACATTGCCTCATTTCAAACCATTTTATAAGTCTATCTTTTGTAATTGAGTGGTTTGCAAATTATTTTTCATTATTAATTTTGTATTGTGTTCAAACTTTGTATTTACAAAATGTCAATTACATAACAAATCAAAAGCATTTAAAAAAAATGTAAATTGCAAGACGGATGCGTATTGTGGCTGTGCTTAAAATGAGACCTTGCAAACAATTTTGTTATAAAAAGTAAACGAAATAAATGGTTTGAAATTTAACATTGCTCTTATGGGATAAAAATCCAAGATAGCCGCCACTACAACAGACCCTTAAGTGCAGAAACTGGCTCTTTATTACTTTAAAAAGTTTGTGCCAAAGAATATAACTGTAAGTCTATCATGTGCTGAGATCTAGTGGCGAAAAAAACTATACTTCGTAGAAGAGCTGTTTAGCATAGAAGCCAAGGGATACATGTGATGCAAATCGCTTTACTTTACATAGGTAATATACTTGTAAAATATGTTTTATTAGATAACTACTAATTATTTCTGTTAACACATTCACTATTACACAAATTGCGTATATCCTATGCTAGGAGCAGCTGACCTTTTATTTTTTATATTTATAACCGAAATTAAATTAATTATTTTTTTTTAACCTTTCTACGTAATAATCACTAATATTTCAAAGTGGATGCTCATACATGTGTGTCCATAGCACATAGGTTAAAAATTGGCGTGCGAAGCACGCAATGCCTTGTGTATTGAAAATTCTCCCAATATGTGAGAGTTGGCGTGCGAAGCACGCAATGCATTGTGTATTTAAAATACTAAAAATATGGGGGTTGGCGTGCAAAGCACGCAATACATTGTGTATTGAAAATACCCTTAATACGTTGGTTGGCGTGCGAAGCACGCAATGCATTGTGTATTAAAAGTACTCTCGATATGGGAGATTGCGTGCAATGCACTGTGCGTCGGCCGCTTCACATAGTGTTCAGTGTCAAGTTCACATGTGCGTCCTTAGTAGTGAACGTGTTAACAGCCCAGAGGTGCAAGTGAAAATTTTACCAAAGATTGGATGATAACAAAGAATAATAATTCAAAGAATAATAATAATTCAGCTGGACCGCTGACGTGAGTTGAGCAAATTTCCAAAATTAAGTTTATATGCCTATGTTTTAGGGTTTCAACCAACAATTTGGGAAATAGGTCTACTCACTAAGGCGTTGAACAGCTGTCTGTGTGTACGCAATATATTAGTAGAATTTGTTTGCGCCTAAGTGGAATCGCGAGTTTGCTCAACTTGGCTTCGAACCGGGTACTTTTATGGATTTTACGTTTTGATCGATTCTGGGGGAACCAAGCGACTATAAGGTCGCGTAAAAAAACAAAATGTGCAAAATAACATCCTACATTTATATTTTTAGAAAAAAACTCTAAAAAAATCATTCTCGTAGTAAAAATGACAAAAAATAGTTACTTCCGGTCAAAAAACGCACTTTCGGTTGTTGGATTTTTTTGGCTAACGAACTCGTCCGAGCGACGTAGACAACCAACATGTGTACCGAATTTGAACCAAATCGGACTTAAAATGCGGCCGCTAGAGTGCGAACACATATATACATATATATAAACTAGGGGATACCCCTGCGTGCTCCGCACGCCAACACCCAATGGAACCTTCTAAAAACAAATGTTTTGTTTTATTTATAATAAAGTTATATGATTAATAATAATAACCTCAAAGTTAAGATAATAAATAATGTTAAATGTTCAAATAAAATTATTTCTTATAATCCATAACAGCAGTTATAATAATGGTTAAAAAAACCAGCAAGTCTCAGGTCTACACTTTAATACCCTAACCTACAATCTAGAAATACAAAAATAATTGCTTCAAATTTTGAAATCAGCTGTTAATGGAAATATTGGAACAAACAGCTATATATTATCTGTTCTTTTATTCAATTTATTGTTATGGTAATAAATGTAAATACATGTGTTGGTTTATCATTCTAGGCCTAACCTAAGAATTTTTTCGACTAAATTTACAAATATTGAAATAAAAAAAGGTTTTTATCGAAATGAATTATAGCCTATGTTACTCAGGTAAAGTGTAGCTTTTTATCAGTAAAATTATTTTTTTCAATCGGTTCAGTAGTGCCAGAGATTTCCCCCTACATACAAACAAACAAACTTTATTTGTTTATGATATTAGTATAAATGTATGAAGAGTTAATAGAACAGCCATACAACCTTCCAAAAATCACACTTATAAGGTTTCTCTTCTATTTGTGTGTCGACGTGAACCTTTTATAGGTTAATAAGTAGCAGATTTTATTTAAAAATATAATTTACTAACTGTCATATTATTTTACAGAACAGCTGTTTCATGTTTTTAATTTATTTATTTAATACCAAATGTTTTAATGTAAACTGTATGTTTTTAAATTCTCATGTATTTCTTATGGGGATTTTTCGTTTTTCGGGGTTTTCAAAAACACCTTAGTTTTACATTTTAGAAAAAACTTATATTTTTCCCTCGTTCCTTGAATCGATACCATTAATGTGACACCTCTCCCATCATCCTCCGATTTATCAAATTCCCACAATTTTGAATCTAAAATTTTGCTTACAGAATTATATAATAAAATATAAGGATATGAATTTTAATGACACCCCAAAACGTGTTCTAGGGACCATGATCGGTGCTCATTAGCTACTCCCGACCTTGGGTCTTACCATAAGGGCCACTGCAATAGCTCATTTTTCCTATGGAAATTCGCTAATAAGAGGATGTAAATCAAATTAATCTTTGTTACTCTGTTATTCTAGCAACTAGCAATTAAAAATATACTAGTTTTAGTGAACATGGTTTTACCTGGATTTGATTATAACAGTTTAACTTTAAACTGAGTTTTCTCAAAACTAACTTCACTACACTCATACCCCTTGGCTTCTCAGTCCTTTATATTATTTTTCAAAAGTGTTTTTTATGTCGCTAACCGATATCTCCCTTAATTCTTCATCAAAATTAATTATTCAAGCTTCATTTTTAAGCTTATGTTCCCCGCTATTGACGGAAAATAGACAAACAGCTTAAAATTCATGTTTTTGTTACAGAAATGTTTTAAAAAAAACTTTTGTATTATATTTTATATTATGGTTCCTAATGAAAGGCGCCAACTATTAACAATATGTTTAACTAACATGACAGCTGTTAGTTTGATTGTTTAAGTTCCATATGCAAGTGTTATAAACTGTTGTTTATAAACCAATGTAAATAAATAAACGTAATTAACTGAACTAAATCAGGTAAGCACTCCTAACTTTCGAAGTATTCGTACGGGTCAGCTAGTCTGAAAATAAAAACAATGTCAATTCTAGCAGCGCAGTGTAAGCGATTTTTGCCAGCGGACGAAATAACGACATTAAACGAACAAAAAACGAAGAACAAAATGCAGTACAAACAATTAGAATGAAATTAAGAGGAAGAAATAAACTAAATGTAGATCACACGGCGATACAAACAGGAGATTACCCACATGTTGGCAGAGGTTGATACGACTCACACCACGCCTGTTGAGTATCAAAGCCCTTCGCGTTATTAACTCCAACGTTTCAGTTAATTGTGTTTACAACAATCAGTTACATTTGATAAAGTCCAGTACAGTCTGCTATTTGTCCCAGCAGTAAGTTATGATAACGAATCCGGCCCGGCTAAATGTAATTATAAAGGTCCTGTGAAAAATCAAAATACACATAAGACAAAATATTATGTTTAAAACCCTCCAAGTGCTGACTATATTGCTCTTTAGTGCTAAGGGTTTTTTGGTTCCGTGCATGCTTATTAACTAAAATCATTATAAAATACTCACTAACAGTAAAGTAAGACTTATTATATATCATTTTAATCACAATTACATGATCTTTACAGTAAATAGCTTTAACAGGCTTACCTTATAATTTTTATACTTTTTTTTTGATGACCAAAATAGAAATAAAAAAAATAAAATTTTTTGTGTTCTAAATCCTCTCACTCAAAATATGTAAAAAAAAGTAATGTAGAAAATTCAATATAGCCAAAAGTTGCACAATTTTATGGTGAATAGAAATATATATAACACTACTACTTTGCTGTAAAAAACAAACTTTTTGTCTATAAAAAAAACTCCGTTTTTTATAAAAAAATTGTTTTTTTGCACAAAGAAGAAAAACTTGCCTCTAAAGATATAAACGTACTGTCTAGGCCCAATATTTATGGTTTTAATTTGTTATAAAGGAATAACACACACATTATATACAAGAAAAAAAAGAAGAAAAAAATATTTACAGTTCAAAGTCTCTAAAAATCACTATTTTCAAACGCACCTCTATTGGCCCTTAAATTGCTAAGTTCACTCATAATTACTTAAACAATAAATAAACATTTACAAAAACAAATAAAAATAAACTGATCTAAACTAAAACTAAAAATGAATAACAACTAGTGGATAAACAAACAAAATCCGAGTTCCGAGCGTCTATCTACGCGTAGGCCTACTACACGACTATATACCGTGAATAGATACTTGATTTTTTGACAATTCTGCCGAAGGTTTGTTTGAGTTGATATTGCTATGAAACTCTGAATTATAATAAAGTGACTCTTTCCAAACACAAACATACATAGAAGTATCCGATTGTATTAAAAATAGCGGCGTCGTACACATTTACAAAATGTGTTGCGCAAACGTCGCATATGCGATGTTAGCACCGTAACGCGACTTTTATACATCGCATATGCGACGTTAGAACTTGGAGGGTTAATATGTTATGTTCTACGGTGTGTTGTAGCAGTGCGAGAAGAAAAAATAGAATAATTTCTACTCTCTCCATCGCATAAGTCATAAACATGCGCATGCACTGCGTGCACTGTGCTAATACGAAGCGTAGGGAACTAGTACACGCTTGAGTATTGTACTGTCAATTAACTGATCACGTTGAAGTATTAACGCTAATTTACGAAATCAGCTGTGATGTTTTAGAAGCGTTGTTTATTGTTTTAAATTTTTTTGGTTTTCTCGTTCTTTAAAAGGACTTTCTTAGGCTTACAGACAACAAACTTAGGCTACAATCTGGTGTATGAATTGTTTTTAAGTTAGAACATTTTTTACAAATGTTTTTGTTTACTTCGTTCTTCAAACAACAAACTATATCTAACTGGGTACATGCCGTTAGGGATTTTCAAAGTGGTAAATGTACAGCGCCTACAGTTAAACATTTTACTCAAAGATTAGAAACACATTTAAATAATTGGCTTGCTTACATCAATTATTTAAACCTCAAATATTTCAAATATACGCATTGAGACAAAACTATATTTAATGTTCGCTACTGGAAGTAATGAAAATCTTTGTTGCTCGAAATTTTAACTTGATTTTTTGGGGGAATCTTGTTTTCGTCTACTTTAAACAAATATATTATTTAAATATTATTTTTAAATTTGTTTATACGTAAACAAAATATTTTTTGTTAAAAATCTTAAGTTTTTAAAAATTTATATTTTTAAAAATCTATCTGTCCAATTTTGATGAACTGGGTCTTAAATGAAAGCTAAAGAGTTGTTCTAAAATCTCTTGTATAACCAATTATATACATAAAGGAAATCTGTGAAAAAAATGTATAGGCTATAATAAAAGTTTTTTCGGTAAACAAATTTTATTCAGAATATTTTTTTTCATAAACAAGTTTGTATTAGAATGTCTTATAAATAAATGAAAATTTAGATATTTATGTATAGAATAGCCACAAAAATTCAGCCTCCTGACTTCTTATTCTTGAGTTATATCAAATTCTGTACCTGAATTACACAAATTATTTATTTTCGGGCAATGGCCGCGAAGTTTTGCCATAGTTTTAAGGCATAATTTGTTCACAAACATTTACAAACAGCTATATATGTTTCTTAGTAATAACTATGTTTCTACATTACAAATTATAATTTTTTGTTGACTTTTACTGATCAAATGTTATAAATCAATGTCTGATTGTAAATGCAGGCAGAATTTAATGTGTTCTGCAGTAGGCCTATGCTAGAAATTAATACTTAAAATATTTTTAAAAAAAATTTTCTTCAAATAAAAAATATGGGCAAAATTATATATTTTTGTGTTCAGAAAATAAAGAGGAACATTATTATGAAATAAACAAAAATTTAAAGCAAAATGAATTTTGGACTTTTTCCAGTAGCGAACCTCCTTAAGTTTTTTTCGACAGTAGGCCTATATTTGCGTATTAACAGAAGCTCAAACTTCTATGATTCTATTAAAATAGCAATAATTCAGACCAATAGCACAACATAGTGATGGTGTGAAATATAGTTTTATGTATTTTAGCCCGAGTAGTCACGAATTAAGTTTACAAAAAGGATTCTAAAAATACGTACACTTTCGTCGATTTCTAACCTCAAAGTCAATCATATAATAATACCAAATTCAAAGAGAGCAATGCATAAAATCAACTGAAAAATCGCGTTCAGATTAATTTGGATACACATGAGGAAAATATAAATTCAAAATATCGAGTTTAATGTGTTACAGAACTAATGTAGGCTTATTATATGACTTGAGTGAAGTTAGAAGTAAGCTTATCATTTTATTATAAACTAGGGGAGACTTCTGCGTGCTTCGCACGCCAACCCCCAACGGAACCTTCTAAAAACATGTTACCTATGTTTTATATTTATAACTAGGGAAGACCCCTGCGTGCTTCGCACGCCAACCCCCAATGGAACCTTCTAAAAACATACGTTATTTTTTATTTATAATAAAATTTTAGTATTAATAATAACCTCAAAACTAAGATGGTAACTAATGTTAAATGTTCAAACCAAATTATTTCTTATATTTTATAACAGCAGTTAATAATAGTTAAAAGAACCAGCAAAGGTCAGGTCTACACTTTAAAACCCTAACCTAAAAGCTAGAAATACAAAAATAATTGCTTCAAATTTTGAAATCAGCTGTTAATGGAAATATTGAAGCAAACATCTATATTTTCTGTTATTTTATTCAATTGGTTGCTATGGTAATAAATGTAAATACATGTGTTGGTTTATCATTCCAAGCCTAACCTAAGATTTTTTCCGACTACATTTACAAATATTAAAATAAAAAAAGGTTTTTACCGAAATGAATTATAGCCTATGTTACTCAGGGATAGTGTAGCTTTTTATTAGTAATACTATTTTTTTAATCGGTTCAGTAGCGCCAGAGATTACCCCTTACATACAAACAAACAAACAAACAAACAAACTTTACCTCTTTATAATATTAGTATAGATAAAGGTGTAGGATTAATAATAACCTCAAAACTAAGATGGTAAATAACGTTCATTGTTCAAAACAAATTATTTCTTATATTTTATAACAGCAGTTATAATAATGGTTAAAAGTTCTACACTTTAAAACCCTAACCTAAAAGCTAGAAATACAAAAATAATTGCTTCAAATTTTGAAATAAGCTGTTAATGGAAATGTTGGAGCTTATTTTTTTTTACTAATAAAAAGCTACACTATTCCTGAGTAACACAGGCTATAATTCATTTCGATAAAAACCTTTTTTTATTTCAATATTTGTAAATTTAGTCGGAAAAAAATCTTAGGTTATGCTTAGAATGATAAACCAACACATGTATTTACATTTATTACCAAAGCAACCAAATTAATGAAATAACAGATAATATAGATTCTGTTTGCTCCAACATTTCCATTAACAGCTTATTTCAAAATTTGAAGCAATTATTTTTGTATTTCTAGCTTTTAGGTTAGGGTTTTAAAGTGTAGACCTTTTAACCATTATTCTAACTGCTGTTATAAAATACAAGAAATAATTTGATTTGAATGTTTAACATTATTTACCATCTTAGTTTTGAGGTTATTTTAAATCCTACACCTTTATCTATACTAATATTATAAAGAGGTAAAGTTTGTTTGTATGTTTGTTTGTTTGTATGTAGGGGGTAATCTCTGGAAGTACTGAACCGATTGAAAAAATAGTTTTACTAATAAAAAGCTACACTATTCCTGAGTAACATAGGCTATAATTCATTTCGATAAAAACATTTTTTTATTTCAATATTTGTAAATTTAGTCGGAAAAAATTCCTAGGTTAGGCCTATACTAATAAATCAACACATGTATTTACATTTATTACCATAGCAACCAATTAAATAAAATAACAGATAACAGGTGTTCGCTGTAATATTTCCATTAATATATAATTTCAAATTTTGTATTTCTAAATTTTAGGTTAGGTTTTTATTAAAGTGTAGACCTGAGCCTTAATGGTTCTTTTAACCTTTATTATAACTGCTGTTTTAAATATATTAAATAATTTGATTTAAATATTTAAAATTATTTACCGACTTAGCTTTGGTGTTATTATTAATCCTACACCTTTATTATAAAGAAAACATAACATGATTATGTGTATAGAAGGTTCCAACGGGGTTGGCGTGCGGAGCACGCAGGGGCTTCCCCTAGTTATAAATAAAACATAACATATGTTTTTAGAAGGCTCCGTTGGGGGTTGGCGTGCGGAGCACGCAGCGCCAGTATTGAATAAAGCGGTTACATATTACTGTCTTTATTCTCAACTCAAAAGGTATGTGTTACGACGCGTCGTTTTGCTGAAACCATTATTAAATAACACCTTTAAAGGTTAAAATCGTATTATGGAGTCTAATGTCGTTCAGCCGCCATTAGTCGTTCGATGTAAAACTTTATCCAAAGGTAAATGGCAAATCAATGGGAAGTAATGGGTTCAAACGGGGATGCGAAAGAGATTGCAACCTGCCATAAGGAAAGATGGCGGAGAACTGAGGAGATAATGTCACCCCAATTAGGGGTTGGTTCGTGTGTTACTGCCAAGTAGTTAATGTATTAAGTATGGGGAATCTGTTCGGAGAGGGAGATAGAATGTGTAAAGAAAATTTCCAAGTGAGAGAGATAGATAGAGAGAGAGGGATGGAGGGAGGGAGAGAGAGAAATGGGAAGAGAGCAGGAGGGGTGAGGAAAAAAGAGAGGACTTTAATTTAAGAATTATATTTTATTAGAAGTGAAATTTGAGTTGGAAAGCCCTATTGTCATGACATTTTTTAACATTACAATAATAACATATTCATATTAATACAAGAAAAATAGAGAAAAAGTAAACACAAAAATTAAAATACCATATTACTAAAACACTAAGTTACGAATTCACACACGTGTTGGTACAAAACATACTCTTGTAAGCATTTATACATACAAGTAACCTAAACTCAAGTCAAGGAAGCTTCTTTAATTTTATTACTATTACACTTTTAGAACTTTTGAAAACTTGACAAGGACAAGCAACGTGATTGCTTCATGAACCCAATTCCACAACATTGCGGTTTGGTGATTGGTCTACATTGGTCTAGATTGGTGAACATCTACTTCTGCTTTATACATTTATAATGGAAGTAAACGAAATAGTAGTTGCCAGTTAAATCAGAATTTTCTGGCAAAATCAAAATAGTTTAAGAAAGTAAATTACTGAGTTATTTTTAAATAAGGAGAATGTGAACAAGCATTTTAACATTATTAAACTCGTTTGTGAATAATAATTTTTTGAGTATTTACTTCGTCTTGAGACTTATTTGTAAATATATGTTACGCGTTTCAGAATGTGTGTTCCATGTTCAGACACGCTCGTGGGACGTAGTTAAAACATTATACTTCAGGTTGGCCGATGGATTCGGGACTACCTGCGGCTGCCCTTATAATCCCTCGCCCTCTCCGTCAGGGCTCCACATGCCTAGAAAATGAGTCACCTACTGGTAGGGTGTCCGGACAGTTCCCCACGCTGCAAAAAATACCGACACTTCCCCACAGCCCTTGGACGTGGCTACATGTTTAATGACTCAGAAATAATCTCGACTGACATTTCCACACACATCTCCCTTCCCCAAGGCTACTCTTACGCTATACTTATACTTCAAAGGCTATTATGGGGAGGTTAGGTTAGGTGTTAGTAATGAAGTACATAGACCGAGCGCTTTTTTTCACTCCAAAGGAGTATTATGTTAAGCTGTCATTGGTGCGGCTGTAACGATGATCGCTGAAGCCTATAACCTTGAAGGGGGGGGGGGGGGGGAATGTGTGCGGAACTGTCAGTCGAGATTATTTCTGAGTCATTAAACGGGTAGCCGAGACCAAGGGCTGTGGGGAAGTATCAGTATTTTGGGCAGTGTGTGGAAGTATCAGTGTGGGGAACTGTCATGTAATCACTGGCAGTGTTCCTACGAAAAGTTGGCGTCTTGACTTGTGCTCCGTGTACTGTGTTTTTGTGTGTATTTAATTGTATTTTCGACGACCTCACTAGTAAGAGAAAAATTATTTTAAACATATATTTTTGTGTGAGGGAATATGGGGTAATCAGGAAACCGCGGTCGTCACAACAATAGAATCAAGGATTGGATTTCAATATTTGTTATCCTTGTTTTCCTTCATTCAAAATCATCCGCAAAAGTAAAACTAAAAAAATCCACTTTAAAACCTCAGTAGATTGTTAGACCAAAACGAGCAACTTGGTCTCAGTTAAAGAACTTGCGAGCGCGGAGTACTTGACCTGAATTCTCGTATCAAGTTATTTGAAAATAAATTGTCAATTTCCAACGGTTAAGTTTTCTAAATTTTTAAACTAACAAACACACCAGCTTCTTTTAAGCTGATATGAGACACCTCAGAAACAAAACTCCTTTTTCTTTTCATCCAATAGTTGCAGATGCAGCGGAGCTTTAACGCCCGCTAGAACAAGACGCACCATTTCCTTAATAGAGCGGAATAACAATGGCTTAATCGCAATGTGCGTGGCTCCATACCATCGCGTGATACGGTCTCCTGACTTACCCCAGATATTCGTGTGTCGAGACTGTTCCCTTTACCCAGTGAGACGCATCCGTCTTCCTGTGACTCCCATAACTGTCGCAATGATCGATAAATTCCCGAGGGAACGTTTTGCTTTCAGGACAGAATGCTTACCGAGATTTTTGTTTCGGTTCGCACAGTCCTCCCTGGTCGAGTTTGATTCTTTAAATTCAAATAAACTTGCCCTGCAAAGTGTAAACACTCCTTTTACGAGATTTGTCGTAGCGTCGTTAATGTGTAGAATTTAAGTGTGAAATATTTAGTGCAAATGGTAATGAATATAGTCTCATAAAATTCAAAATAATTTGATCACGCAGCTGAACCGCTGACGTGATTTGAGTGAATTTACAAAATTTGCGCTTTGCTACTTTGCACCTGGATCTTGCGGCCTCGGAATATCGACTGCGCTTTGCTAGTTTGTACCTCCATCTTGTGGTCTCTGACTATTGACTGCGCTTTCCTAGTTTGCACCTCCATCTTGTGGTCTCTGACTATTGACTGCGCTTTGCTAGTTTGCACCTCCATCTTGTGGCCTCGGACTATCGACTGCGCTTTGCTAGTTTGCACCTCCATCTTGTGGTCTCTGACTATCCACTGCGCTTTGCTAGTTTGCACCTCGATCTTGTGGTCTCTGACTATCCACTGCGCTTTGCTAGTTTGCACCTCCATCTTGTGGTCTCTGACTATCCACTGCGCTTTGCTAGTTTGCACCTCGATCTTGCGGCCTCGGACTATCGACTGCGCTTTGCTAGTTTGCACCTCGACCATGCGGCCTTGTACTATCGACTGCGCTTTGCTAGTTTGCACCTCGATCTTGTGGCCTCGGACTATCGACTGCGCTTTGTTAGTTTGCACCTCGAACTGCGGCCACGGGCTATCGACTGCGCTTTGTTAGTTTGAACCCCGACCTGCGTCCTCGGGCTATCGACTTCGCTTTGTTAGTTTGCACCTCGACCTGCGTTCTTGGGCTATCGATTTCGCTTTTTTAGTTTGCACCTCGACCTGCGTTCTCGGGCTATCGACTGCGCTTTGTTAGTTTGCACCTCGACCTGCGTC